>VUQS01045781.1:0-15423 GCA_015108495.1 Heterochromis multidens
GCAAGCAGAATCATGGTCTGAATGCCTTGTTGTGCCAAACACATTTGCTTTGCCAAGAGGAGCGCTGTAGACTCCTCTTGTTAGTCTTTTTATTTTATTTATTTATTTTATTTTATTATTCAGATTATTTTTGGAGTGGTTATTATGCCGAAGCTGACAGGGAGTGAGGGCCAGGATGGTGAAAGATATAAGAAGACAGAGGAAAAGAAAAAGAAAAGGGGACAGAAAGACAGAGAGAATTGGGGGGGGGGCAGAAGTCGAAGATAATGCAAACAGCCACTCTGGGTCTCCAACAGCTGCATCTGTAGCAAAACACACTTAAAACACAAACAGCACTTGAAAGACCACAAGTGACCAGTGGGGAGCAGAAGGGAGCGGAATTCACCTGCCTCCCTGATTTGTGCATTGATCTACGTATTTCTGTTCATCACTAAGAGACAGCTGAGCCAAGAGAAGGACTGGGAGTTGAGACACTTTGTTCTCATGACTTATTGGCTTACTGCTTAACACTGTTTATTCTAACAGGAAGTGAATGAGTTGGTAAAGAAATCTGGGGAAATATTTTACACGAACAGAACTTTAGGCCTCAGTCACACAGGCCTAGAAACCTTGGCAACCTCTGGTCGTTAGGGAATTCAATTCAATTTCAATTTGATTTTATTTATATAGTGTCAAATTACAACAACAGTCGCCTCAAGGTGCTTTATATTGTAAGGTAAAGATCCTACAATAACGGAGAGAAAACCCCAATAATCAGGCGACCCCCTATGAGAAAGCACTTGGCAACAGTGGGAAGGAAAAACTCCCTTTTAACAGGAAGAAATCTCCAGCAGAATCAAGCTATGGAAAGATGTACATGTCCCAAAAAGTTGGCAAGTGGTTGATGGAGGTTGCTGGCTGTAGATAGGTGAAATCAGTTGCATAGAGGGTGCTGCACCAAAAACCTCCTTGTGATTCTTTTTTTTTGTTAGCAGATTACAACAGGTTACTTTGTAATTTGCATGGAAGATGCTGACATGTCTGAAAACACTTGCCAGTAGTGAAACTTGAAAAAGTGCAACCTAAACCGGAAACGGAGACCATTCACCTTCAAAGTTAAAGTTGTGCATTTGAAAAAGGTACTTTTCACAGTTTCACTACCAGTCCTCAAGTAGTTGGCGAGTGTTTGCAGACAGTCCAGAAGTCAGAGTCTTCAATGCAAAATGCAGGCAACCACGGCAATCTGCTAGCAACTAAAACAACCACAAGGAGGTTTTTGATGCTCACTGTATACCTCTTTGAGACCAATATCACCTTGCAACTGCTAGCAACCTCCAGCAATCAGTCGGGGAATACACTTATTCCCCCGTCCTGACCAGCCCTGTGTAACTGGGACTTCTGGAACTTCAAGCAACCACTCGCCAACTGGTCAGAGAATATACATTTTGCCCTATTCAATTCAATTTTATTGAATTGCGTCTGGTGGTAACTGGGGGGCACCAATTGGTCTCTAGGCCTGTGTGACTGGGGGCTTAGCAACTAAAACAAGAGAGAGAGTACTTTTTCCTCTATTGCTACTTTGTTAGAAACGACCCTGGTTTTCTCCTTGCTACTCTTTATGCTGCTCTTACACTGCACATGTTGGTGTCTGCTCTTTTTAATTACAAATAAACTCAGATTGCTGTGTATTATATACGTGAATCATATCATAAGCATTTTTCCTGTGAAGCATGAGAAATAGCTAGTTTTTTAAAGACATTTAAAAATGATTTTCCTTTGCTTTTCTGCCAGTATTTATTTTACAATCTTAATCGTTTTAGTACACATATTTTATTGTTGTTTAAATACCATATGTACAGTATAGTTATAGCTTACAATGGATAAATATGTAACAAATATGACTCTATAAGACATCCACACAATTTTTCCTTTATGACTCACTGCCAGCTCTGTAGAAAGACAGTTTAAAAACATCACTTGAAAAGATAGGAATGCTAGCAAAGAGGAAATAGGGGACTGAAACCCCTACTATCTTCTCACAAAGGCCTTTTGTTACTATTCTATTCGATGCAGCTGTGGTGATTCCTCATTTTGCAGTTTGTTACTCATTAAACAAAAGACAAGGGTCAGCAGGAGATTTGCTCAAGGCAAACAGTGAGAATTACACTCTCAACCACATGTGAGCTGGCTGCGACTGTATACAAAGAATGATACTAAGCCTATTTGGGATTCAAGATTAATTTGCCCAAGTGTAGCAATGACTCAGGAAAATGAGAAAATATCTGTTCTTAAATTTTGTCAGCTAAGGGTAAGGTGTAAGAGTGATGTAACCCTACTCTGGCATCATGTCAGCTTGGACGTTGATTTCATGTCTTTATCTTTCCAGTGTGGCATCATACTCCATGCTGAGCTTGCTGCAGCAGCAGATCCTTGACCAGCGAGACCTTGAATAGCAATCAATTGTTTGAACTGTGATGACACATGTTGCTTTTAAGCATTTTAAGTCATATACCCATTTATTGTTGAATATTCATTCCCCTGGTGTGCTGCTGCTCATTGAATTCGAGGAAGGCAGATCCCTGCTGTCACTGTGATGATAAACTGCAGTAAGAAAAGCATAAAAGAAAATGCACTGGGAGATTAGGCCTAAATGCAGCATTAATTAGTTATGAAAGAGATAGTTTCAGGTCAGAATGTTCTGTTCGGTTTGCCAGCAGGAGTCTAGGGGATTTTTTCCTCAGAGAAATGTGCAGTATAGTTTCTAGTAACATGAGAAATATGGAAAATGGATTCTAGGGGCCCGCTATAGGCATTGCAGGTACAGAGGCAGCCAGTGACAACTTCCTTGATGGACTCATGGGAAATCCCTGCTCCCTGCCTCTTACCTTGAACCCTTAGCTTTTACAAGCTCCTTACATTGATCACTAGGGTAAGGGGATTAAAAAAAAAAAAAAAGGTACATTTGGATTTTGTTCTTCATTAGCCCGCCTTGGTCAACACAATCTAGCATCTTTGTCCTTCCCCAGCAAAGGTCCTTCTACAACTTCTCTTGGTTCACTGACCTTAGTGAAGTCAGTTATCTTGCCCTAAGAATCATCTTTGTTAAAACTGCCTCCTAATTGTTGAGTAGATACCCTGCAAATTTATTTTAGCATTGTAAGGATTCATTTATACACAACTATATTATCCTTATATATGTTTATAGCAGATACATATCCGAATCAAAGCAGTACAGATGAATAGTGTGTAGTACATATTAATATATAAAGAAGAATGGTTGGCTGAGGAAACTGTCAATAAGACAAAACATCTTAACCATTACAGAGTTCACATTTTCTGTGATCTTTTTGCAGGCTTCTTTCATATTTTTGCTTATTATGTTACTGTTTTGTGGCCTTACAATTTTACACAAGGAAAACGGAAAAAATCAGCATTTTTCAGGATTGTAAGAGTAAACAAACAAATGCATAGATAAAACAAATTATGATTTGGGCAGAAGATAGTGTTACTAATAAAAAAGTTTTTTGTTTTTTTAGCCACAACTCTCCATGGAGGAGGATGATGGGGGATCATCTACTGTAAAAATCTAACTAAAGAAAGTATGAATTATTCATGCTTCTTTTCCTTTGGTAAATTGAAACAAATTTACTGTTCATGGTTTTGTTTGTTTGTGGCACACAGAGCTTTTGTTGCTCTCTTCTTGTAAATCCTCTGTCACGCTCCCTGATTAGAAGACATTCTCCTACTGCATTTATTGTCTTTGTGATTTTGCTGAAAAATAGTTAAAATAAAAAAAAGAAGCTGCTAAGACTACTGTGAATACAACCAAGTAGCCATGTGAGAAATTTCTCACTATCCTCTGGAAATATAACTTCCTAAAAAATCACAGAGAAATTCCACAACACAGACTATAATTTTGAGAAATTATCCTTGGTGGTTGTACAAGACAAATTAACATCATTATCAGGTGGGTAGTTTTTGCACTGATCAAACAGCACAAAGCAGCAGCTCTACTTGTTAGTCACAAACCGTCACCCATCCACAGATCTGCCTTTGGGAATCTGCAGCCCTGAGGGCAAGATCCTCAGCAACATTTGGCACAGCACATTTTTGCCCTCACACATAACACACAATGTGGCAGTTTATGTGAGTCACTGCTGTCCAAAAGCAAGATCAGTAGAATTACTTGCTTACATCTAAAATTAATTGGTTCCGATTTACACGATGACCTACTGGCAAAGTGGACTTGTCAGCTAGTTTCAGCTGTGGCCTTCCCTGTGGGACTTTTTCCGGTGAAAGCATGGGAGGCATCCTGCCCAAACCCCTGAAACACAGCATCTTAACCTTTTCCTCTGAGGAACAGGCTGCTGCTGAATGCACAAAAGTGGCTTGACATTAAGGAAACTGAAACTGCTGGTATTGGAAGGGGCTAGGTGACACAGTATAAAGACCTTAGCCGAGGAGCACGTCAGCAGAAGTGTATAGCTCAGACCTTAGAGGTCGGGATAATTCCGCTGCTCCAACACTGTCTTTTTCACACCAGATAAAAAGGTTAGATACCCACTGTGAGAGTGCAGCTGGCTGAGAGTACTACAGAACTGCATTACTGCTATATATGACTGCTGTTGATATTGTAAAGGAGCCAAGTGGTATACAGGAGTAAGTGAAACTTATTCAAAGTCACTTTGTTTGCATAGAATGACAGTGTTTGACAGTGACAAGTGTTTACCCTATTTTAAAATAGGGATCATTATCCAGAGCTGCACAACAGGTTGTCTGATTTCAATGAGGATTTTGGTGACATTATTTGTCAAAGCAATTAAACTTTTGATTTTACTGGTACACGTGTTTTGGTCAGTTTGCAATCGAATGGGGTAAACTTGACAATTACATGCAATCTATTTCTGATAATGCAGCAATTAACTGATAAATCATTGGAAATTGCTACTGTCAGTTACAAATCTATTTCCTTCTACACAGAAATTCACATTAAACAGAAATTCAGATTAACTACTCACATTCAGAGTCTAGCCAGAACCTCATAGATTAGAATTAGAAATTCCCCTAAAAATAGTGATGTAGTTGCTGCAGGATAGCAATTTAACTGCAAAAAAGGAACAGCATTCTTCCTTTTATTTAGAAATATAAACAGAATACAGCTGGTTGGCATCCAGTTGAGTTGAGTCCCCTATGGCAAAGCGAAACATTGCAGATGAGTTTAGGATCATCAGCACAGAGTAACTCAAATTGATTGCAACGCTGTCTGCCTTTATAAATTAGAGGGGAATTTTTTGCAAACTTTTGCCAATCTGTCTGAGAGTGATTGCAGTCAGAGTCGCACCGTGATTGTTTGAAGACAAGTTGCTTCTCACTAGGTGAACTGTGCAATTGCCTTGCAATTGAACGTGGCCACCCAAAGGTTGAAAGCGTTGCACGCTCAACCACTGGGTGACCAGTTGGTCACCGCAACTATCTCCAACAGCAAAAAAAAATCAGTGCAATAACCAGGCAACAACTTATTTTTCTTCGTCATGAGGACGTTGCTTTTGCATTTTTACTCTAGTGAGACTGAGCCATTATGCTTTGTTTACCCTATGCTGCTTACACCTGAAAAGTAATTTATATTTTACCTTTGCCCCTTGCGGGGTCTTGTTTTTGCATAATATGAAAAGAATTTTGAATTGAACAAAAATGACTTCAACTTTACTACTTTCTGCCAAAGTAAAATGTCCTTGCATTCATATCAAATATTTTTTTCCTGAATGAAGAGCAGTTAGCATTTGCCTTCAAATATTCCCCATATTTGTTAATTCTTTCCATTCTGACACTTATAGCTGCATTGCTGTTTCCATTTGAAACCATAGAAAAAAAGAAAAAAATACAGTTCAAAAACAGCAGTTTATATCAACTATTTTACTTAGTTTCATTGCTGCTTGTCTTCCGTTTCCACTAAATAAGCTGTGAATTTCCCATTCAGTGTTGTAACTGAAATGGCTGACTAAGAGAGACTGGACAAACTAGTGAGGAAAGCTGGCTCTGTGATTGGAGCCAGACTAGACACACTGGGGGAGGTGGTGGAAAGATGCACACTAAAGATGTTAGAAGCCATCCTGAACAACTCTGATCACCCACTTTACAACATCTTTATGGAACAAAAAACCATCAGTACTGGAAGACTCCTCTCTCTCCGTTGTAAAATGGAGAGATACAGAAAATCATTCGCACCCACAGCCATCAGGCTTTACAATTCTCATATAAATAGCAGATGAGCTGTCAGACAAATGAATTTCCCTCTGGGATCAATAAAGTTATTCGTATTCGTATTCGTAAATATATGTTGTGTTTTCTAGCAGGGTAGTCCAGGATCAGTCCCACTTGGGAGTGTATGAGGTGGACTAGGTAATTATCCCAGACTGTAATGACTGTGTCAACAGTTGATCCTTCATAACTTAACGCCATGGGACAGTACAGCATCTGGACTTCCTTATTTGTGCTCCTCTTTCAAATGCCGGTCAGCTATTTCAGTGGCCTTCAAAGCTAATTTTCATTAATTAGAACATAATCCACAGTGTGCTTTAAAAACACAATGATCTTGTGAGGCCACATTCAGCAATACATTCCATCACACATACACATGAAAGCAAAAACACACAATTGCCGATACATGGCACTCACACACATACACAAAACAGTACATTGGGTATCCTGCTCACACAGAAATGTACTCAGTGGAACACTTTGAACCAGCACACCATCATTAGCGTGCTAGGTTGCCAGAGGCTATGGGAAAGGGCTACCGCACACATCTCAGGCAGCTCACAGTGTCTTCTGCAAAGCCCATGAGGTTCATTATAGAGACACGAGCTCCACTAGCCAGCACATTGTGAACCAGAGGAAAGTTATCATAGCAATGATA
This sequence comes from Heterochromis multidens, assembly GCA_015108495.1. Classification (NCBI taxonomy): domain Eukaryota; kingdom Metazoa; phylum Chordata; class Actinopteri; order Cichliformes; family Cichlidae; genus Heterochromis; species Heterochromis multidens. Next base: position 6,896 of record VUQS01045781.1, read on the forward strand.
CAACTGCCTGTATCTTTCACTCAAAAGGGATTTCCTTGCCTTGGCGTGCTTTCCTTAGGCTCATTTAACAAATGGCAGGGGAGATTCTCAAGGCTCTTTGTCATTTTCCTAAAGGCAAAGTTACCAGTGGAAAGAAGCCAAATCGACAGTGTTTTAAATTGGTATCTGCCCCCCAGCTGAATGAGAAGGCTAATTTATACATAAAAACTGACACAAAGGTGGATATTAGTGCACAAAACTACAAACACCTACACTCTAAAATACAGCCAGACCATTTGTTCTAGCATCCAGAGTGTACTTTGGGTGCTCATCTATTCACGCCGACAGCTGGCTTCAACACACAGGTAAAATTACAGTGGAATATGATTATCTGAGGGCATTTGCTGACCTTGACAGTGCATGAAGTACAGCTTCTCTCGTCTCCTCCTCTGAACAGGAGAACAGAGCACTGAGAACAAACACGTTGCCTAATCCATGCTGAAGTCAGCGCTCTAAGGAGATGAAATGCAAAAGCAAAGTAACCCCTGCCAAATCTGTTCTCCTTCACCCCCACCCCCCATGCAAGCCTACTTTCTCTCTACCCCTTTCCCTATTTTCTCTCTTCTCTTGTCACCCTCCCATTTCAAGAATGGTGTCACTTTCACTACTCTCATGGAAAAGTGCTCTCAGCACTTGTCTCAAAAGTGCTGAGAAATTTCAGAAAGTCTCTCGAAGTAACCGTACACTTGTCAACGCTAAGTGGTACACATCCGGCACATAGCAACCTTGGAAACTCTAAAAAACTACCACTTATAGGGGTTCGGCAGATTTTGCCAAATCCAATGTCCCAAAGCACAGTATGCAAAAACTGTAGATATTGCAACTATGGAGTTATTGAGTAAAAATCTGATCTTACATTGTTTATTCATAACAAATGAAATAAATCTGATTTGTAATGAAACAAGAAAACAGATGTGGTTTCTCCTTCATAGCCTTAAGAATAATAGGATGAGCACGCAGTACTTTTGAGGATTTCTGGAGAATATTGTGGACAGTGATCGTCATTGTTTTGGATTGTTGCAATAATAATAAACATACATGTCAATAAAAAAAAGTATATTTGTCCACCCTCATGCTGGTAAGAATATTAGAAACATGTTAAGGTACATTTAGAACAGATAAAAAAATCTGTGATTAATTTGCGATTAATCACGAGTTAACTGTGGACAATCATGCGATTAATCACAATTAAATATTTTAATTGACTGACAGCCCTAAAATACACACACACACACACACACACACACACACACACATATATATATATATATATATATATATAGATATAGATATAGATATAGATATAGATCGAAACAGTAGTACTATTTATTCCTTATCTCATTTGACCATGGTCACACAGTTCACACAGCTTTGAATACACATCACACTCATTCATATCCTAATGCCTGTGTTCATTTTTTCCATTTTTTTTTAGTAGTTACTGAGTCATTGCCAATTGCTAAATGTTGATAGCTTCAGATTTCCTTCTTTTCCTGGAAGAATGTAGGGGCATATTTAATCAAGCAAATTACCAGTACTGACTTAATCGGTCAAAGGCAAAAAATGTATATATAAATAAAAAATATCACATTGAAGAGCACTAATATAGGGACTGTTTACTGCAGAAAAACAAAAATGTACTTCTACTGATACATAAGTAAATGCATTTCTGATGTCTTGCTTCCACACTTATTGTGGGGTATGGACACTTTTAGGCCACCAAGGTCACTTGTACAAAGACTACCTGAAAAATGCATGTGTCACCCTTCCTTTGGATGACTTCCTGTACATGCCGGCAACTGTCACACCCTAATGAGTGAAGGATGACTGGCTGAACTCCCCACTTTTATAAATCTGCTCCTTTTTGGCTGGGTTTCTATCCTATAATTAATTCCTGTCTCTAAATGTAATTAAATGGATTTAAGCACTCCTACACCATCTATATACTTTTCATTACCCCACAGTCTTCCAAAATCATTAATTAGTTTGAGTGTTTTATGTATTTACTGTTATTTTGATGAAATGCCAAGCAAGCAAATAAGTAAGGGGATAAAGGGGAGGGAAAGAAGGGGAAAAGAGAAAAAAAGTGTTTATGTGTCAATTATGTGCTAGCATGGAATCATAAGCAAAAGATGCCAAGCTTGTATTTTATTTATTGCAGCTAACAGACATACTTCTAATGCAGTGAGGAGATGAGTAATCATGGCCCTGGGCATCCACAGCACAGTAGATCCCAGAGAAGTGCAAGGATGCCATTCATGCCACAGTAAATTTTATTTTCACTTTTGATAATAATCATTACTTGTATTACCAATGCAAATTTCCCTCTTTTTTCCATCTCACCATTATCAGTTCTGCCTCTCACTTTTTCTTCTTTTTTCTCGCCCAGTCTGTCTGAATTTTTTATGCCTCGCTCCCTTTCTTTGGCGTCTCAAATGTGTAGACAGACAGTCACAAGCCTGTCAAAACCAAATGTTACAACAGAGAGAGGATAAATGAAGTGAAAGAACATCAAACACATGCTTCATTTTTTTCTTTTATTCAACTGTAAATCTGATACTATTTTCATCTGAGCAGAAATACTAATTAAAAACTAGATGGAAAGGTCAGTGTAGCAATACCTCAGGCAAATGTCAGGGTAAACAGCAGCAAGCCACAGTCTCACACATGCTCTCTTTTCCCCATTGCCTGCTTATAGCACACACTCAAACAATGATTTTTGCCTGCTAACCTGTTCCCATTCTCATAAAAGACCTCCCGCCCACCCTTTTTGTACACGTGTACAGTACACACATACTCTTCCCGGCTGCAATTTTCTCATGTGATGGTGTGTTCCACTCACTGAGCACCTTTTCCTACAATGGCTCATTGAATCATGTGACAGAACCTCTTGAGCTAATACCACTTCTTTAGCTCCCAGCCACAGAAAGGGGGGCTTTAAAGGCCCTCCAGCTTCTGGAAATGGAGGGTCTGAATGGCATATACCCGGTGGAAAGTCACTTTTACTGACTGTGAGCTCCTATCTTTCAATACCTCAGGACCCCAACCCCCTCCCCCTTTGGCTGCCTTACACGCTCTGATATTTCACTGTTGCCAGATGCCACATTAGAAGAGGCAGTGTTGTTCACCCTGTACGCAGCACACGCCTTCGTCTCAGGGAAATGCAAGTGGAGCGAGGGAGGGAGAGGAAAAAAGATGAGAGAGGAGTCAAATGATCCATAACATATTATTCTGTCATTTGAAAATAGCATTATAAGGCGAGCCGTCTCACCAGCACCTAATGCTCTGCCTTCCCTGGGGCCCTTAGGTGGCATTTTCAGCACATTCTGTTCTCCTCCAATTCATTATTTAGTCAGAAAATAAAAAAACTATTAATTAATGGGTTTATAAGGAACGGCATACTAATGAAAGAATATCAATCTATAAAAATGTTTTAAAATGCATAAATGGATTTGTTTTTTTATATAAGACTGAGTCATTTTAGGCATCCTTCCTGCAGCAACTACAGAAGGTGTCTTATTCAAGGACACCTTGTCATGGATGGCCACTCTCTTTGTGCCAATCGATTGCATGACCTTTTGGTTAAGGGAAAAAAGCTCTCTTGCCACCTGCCACCCCACAGCTCTCTTGTACTTTTTTTGCACATCCATAAACAGCTAAGGAGGTGAACTTAAATTACACCTAATACCTTTAACATCATCCTATTACTCCGCCATATAACACTGGCTTCCACAAATGCGTGTGAACTGTAGTTTCAGTGATCCCATTTGCACCGTGAATACGGCGAAATCTCTAAATGTAATCCTCTTAATGGCATCTTCTCCGTGTGGCGGAAACGCACAGCCTGATCTCTCGCATTCAGTCAATCAATGTACGTCCCCAGCACTGCTCTGGGTGAATGTATCCTCCCATTGATTACACATGCGAGATGAAGTTCAAAGCTTTAAAACTTTGTGATATCTTTTGTGGTTCTTCTCCTGTTCCCATATCAAGTAGATCTCAACAGGCTGCATCCAATCATTTGTATGCAGCGGTTTGTTTTTTGTTAGGCTTCATACAACACTGATCGATGGAAACGGAAAGAAGTGTTAGTGAGCCAGGATTTCTTGTCGCTCTGCAAATTAGGCCTTCTCTCAGCGCTTTGCCTGTTTCATCTCGCAGCTCATGTTTGGAGACAGCAAGAGAAGGTCCCATTTCCAAGCACACAGGTCCTTCATTGAAGTTTTCCACCTACACATTCTGTAGAGACAGTGAAAGTGGAAGAGTGGCATGCAGTTCTTCTGACAAGAAGAAATCCTTTGAAAATAAAGGAGAAAGTGTTTACAGATGCCTCGTGAAAGGGCTTGAATATTAATGCGAGCCAGGGTCATCAATTTATTTATCTACCCTGTTAGACAGGTGGATGTAGAGTCAGGGTGGGTTTTTGCATGGTTAATTATTCTCAGTTGTCCCAGTTAATCCTTGAGCACTGAGGTACAGGCAGATGCAATGAAGGGTGCTGCTGCCAAAAAAGCACATCTGTGCTGCAGGAGAAAAAGAAAAAAGAAAAAAAAAAGGAAATATAGGGAAAAGGGAATATTTATTGCTATGAACACACTTTTCGTAGGTAGATGTTCCTTGGCAGTGGTAGGAGTAATTTAGAGGGGACTGTGTGTTGTAGGATGTAAGAAGAAAAACTGCAATTACATTACTTCTTAAGGCTTTTAAGTTTGAATAAGACATACATGTTTCAGCTCAAAACAAGCTTTATTTCAAGTCTTACTGTCAAACTTGTAAGTGGAGAATAGGCATAATATTTTGAGGGCTCGAGCTATTAATTTCTCTTAAAAAAAAAAAGAAAAAAAAAGGATGATTTCTCAGGCAAAATTCAACATGTGTGTAAACGATTTCTTATAACTTGGGCAATTTAGGCAGAAAATTCTGCTCTAATCTCGCCTCTCTCCCGCTATAGCAATTTCTCTTCATTAGGGCGGATTTCATTTTTGAAGTTTATGACTTATCCTTACAAACAAATAATTGCAGTGTAACCCACTGGGAATTGCACACATTTTAATCAGTGCTAACCCAAAGCTTTGACATGAAAAACTAATCTGGCTACATTTTTCTTCCATTCCTTCAGAGATATGCATATTCAGAATTCATTAGCATTATTGTCTTTGCCTCCTCAATGAATAACAAAGAGCACAGTTGGAAGGGAGTTGAGAAGCTAAGACGAATGCACACAATAGCTCATTCTTAAGTCAATATTGAATGTCAATTCTTTATTTACTGCAGTGCCACTGAGGTAAAAAACCAAGTTGTGTAATACACATAATCTGTAAAGTAGTGTGTACCCTCTCACATTGTCTACTAGTGCTGGTGTTACTATATTTACTGTTGCAAGAGAAAGAGTGTCCTTGTATTTACATGTGCAGAAGCAGTACAGATTGCATATACTGCTAATACTGATACTGATGTAAGCGCCACAACTACAATTATATGATAATATAAGTTTCTATATTATTATTATTATAAAAAAGTCTAAAAGTACAAAAGTAAAACACACAAAAGCAATAAAACGGTAAAACTTTCAATATAAAACTAAACTATGCTAAAATACAAATTTAAAAAACAATAGTAAGCACTGAAACTACATGAACCTGAATTGCTAAATATCTGTTACTAGTTCGAGATCCTCGGGTAAGGCAAACCAAAAGGATATTTATTTTTTAGTTATTTTTTTTTTGCATTTAATTAACATTTTAGCATTAAATTCACAAGAACAAAGTACTCACTGCTACTATAATAACTTTTCAAATTAGGTGTGCTATTTTAATGTCATTTTCACACTGAAAGCATTCCATATATAATTCCACAGTGAGTCACCAAGCTAGCTAGCCTGTGCAGCAAATAGCAGGCATTCAAATGAACTTCAGTCTGTTATCTCAGCTTTAATTGCAAAGTTTTTTGGTGGAAAAAAAGGCGACTCAAAATGCTGAAATGACATGATGCCCAAAAGAAAAGTCAGTCACTAGTAGATCCACGCACCACAGCTGTGTGAGCCCGTGTGCAATCCCCAATCCCCAATACACACACTCTCACACATACACACATGTACACTCACAAATATTCACACAGGTGAAAAGCACAGTCCCTCGTGTACCTTTGACGGCGTAAGATTTGCCCATCCATGCCTAATGCCATCAATGTACGGTAGAGAGAGCTGATAGCATTTTGTCCTATACCCTGTTTGCCGCCACTCTCCTCTGGTGCAACCTAATGACCCATCCCTTTTGCTCTGTCACCTGGAGACAGAGGGGGTGACTCTGATGTGACATTCGTCTGCTCTAGCTACTGAAAAAGCATGCCACGTATTAACACCAAAAGAAAAACAGAAAGAGGACAACAGTGTTTTCAAATCATTAAATTGGGCATGAAAAATTTGAATACTTACTATTTACATTCTCTGCCTAAGTGTGGCTCAACTCACAGTATACAATTATAATTGCAGAAATTTTGACAAGTCATAAGAGTAAATGAAATTACCTTTGTATATATTCTAGTTAATGTGTGGTCAAACTAACATTTCACTAAAAATCATAAAGTTTCAACATAATTGTTGCAGTAAGTGGTTTTGCTCGTAGGTGCACATCAAATCAGTTTGCGTTTAAGTGTGTACTGTATGTGTGCTCATGTGTGCATGCTGACTTCAACTTAAGTGTATTCTGAACAGTGATAAGCACTGAGAGATCAGTGCTTATCAGAGTGCAACATTTGGATAGAATAGACTTATTTTACCTTGAGTTTAAACTACTACCAGTTTTGAGGCATGAGTGGATGCTGCAGATATCTTTTAAATAAACTATGTAAACATGCTCTTCATTAACAGCAAAGCTTAGAATCTTGCTAACCAACAGCTAGCAACCAGCCAACAGGCTCATTAGCTAGATCATTTTACCCCACTGTGATTAACTGATGAATAACGGAGCTCCACAGGGGTTGTGCAGTGATTGCCAAACCGAGCGTACCAATTAGAAAATTAATTGGTAAATGTTAGCTGCATATTCAACTTCCTGACCTTACCACCACCAGATAGAGAAGGGAGTAATTTGTCAGCTCTGACCTTCTTAAGTAAGAAGCTAACTTACCCTACTGTACATCTTGCTAATTTATTATTGAATGTACAGGATAGATTTGCATTTTTATTTCAATCCATGCCTTTGGTTTGCACTGTATGGTTTATTCATCCATTTATACAGATTCCCACCTAAATGTTTTTTGTTTTTTTATTTTTTACCAAATGATCCCCTTGTTGACCCAATTAAGTGGCTTACATGTCAGCAAACAATAGAGATAAGCATATTTCACTATGCCATTTTTTTATGTGACCTGACCTAACTTTTATTCCACTTCCAGGGTGGTTTACTAGTACATTAGAGAGTGAGAGTGATACTTGTACTTTTCTTACTATGACATGTCAAAATGTCTGCTGTGAAAAAGACCTCTTTTCACAACTGTTACACACCTATACTGAATCATTTTGATTCTTTGACACTTGTTTGAATAATTTTCCCTATTTGGCACTTGTTTTTAATAATTTTGACTAATCTTGACAACCTTGAAATTCTGAAAACTCACTGCACACTTTAGTTCATGAAAAATTGTGATATCCACTACAATACTGAGAAAACACTACCTGTTTCTCCACTCCTTTTTACCTTCTTGTACATTTCTCTTCACTCCCTCCTTCCCTCTCTCTTCTCCTGACTAGAGTTGAACAGTGACCTGGCCTGCCAGTGGTGTCAGCTGTAACTCTCAAAGCCTAAAAGTGCTCGTCTCGCAGCACACAGTGACAGGATGATTACCCTTTTCATCATAACTGTGAGGTCTTAACATGAGCTGATTCCTCGCCAACGGGAAAAAAAAAATGCATGGATCTGAAACAGTGAAAGATGGAGAAGAAAGTGAAAAAGACAGGAAAGAAAACAGTATGACATTAAAAAAACAAAACAAAAAAACACCAAGATGCTCTATACATACAGTGGGGCAAAAAAGTATTTAGTCAGCCACCAATTGTGCAAGTTCTCCCACTTAAAAAGATGGGAGAGGCCTGTAATTTTCATCATAGGTATACCTCAACTATGAGAGACAAAATGAGAAAAAAAAATCCAGAAAATCACATTGTCTGATTTTTAAAGAATTTATTTGCAAATTATGGTGGAAAATAAGTATTTGGTCAATAACAAAAGGTCATCTCAATACTTTGTTATATACCCTTTGTTGGCAATGACAGAGGTCAAACGTTTTCTGTAAGTCTTCACAAGGTTTTCACACACTGTTGCTGGTATTTTGGCCCATTCCTCCATGCAGATCTCCTCTAGAGCAGTGATGTTTTGGGGCTGTCGCTGGGCAACACGGACTTTCAACTCCCTCCAAAGATTTTCTATGGGGTTGAGATCTGGAGACTGGCGACGGCCACTCCAGGACCTTGAAATGCTTCTTATGAAGCC
>VUQS01045783.1:0-11333 GCA_015108495.1 Heterochromis multidens
TATGCTATGCCTTCTAATGATACTGCCTAAGGGAAGCATGTATAATGTAAACAGAATTGGTCCTAGCACAGAACCCTGTGGAACTCCATAGTTAACCTTAGTGTGTGAAGAAGACTCCCCATTTACATGAACAAACTGGAGTCTATTAGATAGATATGATTCAAACCACTGCAGCACAGTACCTTTAATACCTGCAACATGCTCTAATGTCTGTAATAGAATATTATGATCAACATATCAAACACTGCACTGAGGTCTAGTAGGACAAGGACAGAGATGAGTCCACAAGATCATTTGTAACCGTCACTAATGTTGTTTCTGTACTGTGATGAGTTCTGAAACCTGACTGAAACTCTTCAAATAAACCATTCCTCTGCAGATCATCAGTTAGCTGTTTTACAACTATTCTTTCAAGAATTTTTGATATAAAAGGAAGGTTGGAGATTGGCCTATAATTAGCTAAGACAGCTGGGTCAAGTGATGGCTTTTTAAGTAATGGTTTAATTACTGTCACCTTAAAGGCCCGTGGTACATAGCCCATTAATAGAATGCATTAGCATTCTGTTGTTATGTGTTTATAAACAACCAAATTTTTGTCATACACTACTATATACTACTGACTATATACAGTGGTACAATGAAGATATTAAGAATAACAAGATAAATTAACCATACATGTCTGTGCCATTAATGAGCAAACCAGGTTTTTGCTAGTAGATAAAATGGTGGCTACTTCCATCATGTTTTATTTACAGTTTCTACTTAGGGGAGCCACTGTGAGATGAACTTTGGTGTCAGGAGGAAGAAGAACTATCCTTTTGGTCACAAGAGAGAGAAAATAGAACGAGGTTGACTTGCAGGAACAGCAGTCTGGTAAACCTGTGTTATTTTCCCTTCCAGTTTGATGTCAGCAAATGTTAGCTTAATGTGTCTTGCTTACCTAGCAGGTAAGTACAAACTCAGTGTATCATTTTGCTTGCAGCCACTTCCAGGGCTTTATTGTTTTGAGACTTTAGATTGGATTACTACAGTTTATCAGGCCTGATAAATGCCAATGGGCAACAGTATTTTCAAACTGAAGCTAGAAAAGTTAAACCTGTCATTTACGAACGTGTTCATACAAAACCAAACTCTAGCTCTCCAGCAGCTATATGGGGACCAGTCCAGACAATTTATTAACAGTAATCTACTTTGAATTTTTCTTTCTACTAAATTATATATAATTAATTTCATTTAAATATTTTTCTTTATTTTTCAATTTTAAATTTCAGTTATAAAACATTCTTCTGATTCCTGCAGATTCAAAGCATGGATTAAGATTATAGGTGTATTATTCTGAGACTCACCCATAGAGTTTTAGAGGAGGGAGGATTGCAGGGAGACCACTGGGCTATCATGTGTAACTGTGAGGCAGCGGCAAATGGTTTACATGGCTCACAGGTCAGGTAGGAGGGCCCCTTAGCAGAATATTGCTTAGGCCCCCAGGAGGGTCAGGACCAGCTCTGGAACTAGCTAATTCAATCTCTTTTTTAAAGAAACTGGCTGCCTTGTGCTGATTTTCAGATTTATTGAGTGTACCATTGGTAGAGTAGTGGGATGGCCACAGGGCAAGGCACTGGAAATTTTGTCATATTTTCTAATCTCAGTGTTGACAGATATGCTTCTGTAATACTTGTAATGTAGATATATGCATATGACTATACTTTCAGACTGTTTTAGTGGAGTGACTGTGGACAGAAATTCAGTGAAATGATCCAGGACAGTGTGTAGCAGAAAACATGCTCTTTTATAACTAAGGGGTTAGGGTTTTTGGCCAACTCATTGATCTCCAAACCTTTGCATACAAGGATCATTCATTTTAAAAATGTGTGGATTCATTTACAAGGGTTTGTGTACAATAGAAACAAAAATGCATTAAATAACGCTGCTATCAGAGTCAGAATTGATGAGCCGATGAATGCTTTAGAGTAGTACATAGACTGTTTAAGTAATTATGGATGGTAAGATGTGGGTTTTGAGTTATGGATGTGAGGATGTGACGCTAGAGGGGACATGGTCATTCCTTTTATTATTCTGGACTTGCTGAGACATTGCCTGGGGTTTGGTTAATGTTATTTGCTTTCATCTCATCATGTTTGGACTGTTGTAATTCTTTCTATTCAGGTCCCAGCCAAAAGTCTATCTCCTGTCTCCTGCTCATTCAAAACACAGCTGCATTACTTTTAGCAAGCAAGAGCACATCACCCCCATCCTCACTACACCAAACTGGCTATCTGTCAAATAGAATCAGAATTGATTTTAAACTTTTATTCATTAATTTTAGTGCCTTAATAGACTCGCTTATACCTACATTATAGATTTACTCATGGCTTACGAACCAAGGTGCTGCATGCATTCCTCAGGTCAGAACCTTGTAATTGTTCCCACAGCTTCATTACAAAAGGAAATCTGCCATTCATTTTTCATCAAGGCAAATAAAGATGAACACAAATGACATGTTCTAGTGAACAATCAAGAAGAAATCCTATTTCAAATCATTTAAACTTCAGCAGTTTTCCAAAATTTTGTAGTCATTTGAATTGACATGTAGATGTCTTTCTGAGCAATAAGAGAGATTCCCCTTCTGAATGGCTAATGTCCAGTTTGTCACTTTGATGGTTTCACTTGGAGGTCAGTCTTGGGCAATTCTGGTGGAATGTTTGTTTGTGAGATGAAGCTTTAATATGACCTTATTCCAGTGTATAATTCGGTTCTCCACAATTGGAATAGCATGGAAATACCAGAACCAGTGAAGTAAAGTTGATGTTGTGAACACTTATTTGTAATTAACCACCTAATCAATGCAAAGCAATAATGCAAAAACAAACAGGTTGGTTGTTTTCTCAAGAGCTCTGGAGGCTTTTGGTACACATGGTAGTGCTGGAACCGTGTGACCAAAAATTTGTATCACAGTATTTCTTCTAGTGAATGACAGATTTTTCTATCAGGACCATATAGAATTAAAAAAACACAAATATTTGAATGCCATCATAAAAACATTATATAAAATAAATCACACAACCAGCCACACTACCAAAAAAAAAAACCTAATCTGCTCTAATGTGTATTTTATAAGTTTGGTCCGCACAGGGTCTATTATTCTAAAAATTGACTGGATTCTGTGCCATTCCTCTATCTGACTTTCTGCCCTTCTCGTACACTATCTGATCTTCAGCTTGTCATAATCTCTGTAAAAAAAAAAACACAACTCAATTTTAAGGGATACAGAGCAGATAACTGCTTCTGGAAAGCGTTGTCTTGAGCAAGTGTGATCAGCTCAGGTGATTCTGTTGGAACCAGAATGCGCTGCTAAGATTTGTTAGCGATTATGTTTCCACAGCAGATCTGTGAAATCCGGCTTTGAAACAAACTTCTGGCACTTCTCTAATTATGTTAGCGTTTCTGCCTTGCAACAACTCCCAATCTTCATGTTCCTTGGCGATGAGAGCCTTACTTTCAGGAACAGTTTAACCCCATTGTCTGTTCAAGCAAATAATTAACTGCTTACATTCTTACTCAGCTATTTCTTGTCTTGAAATAAAATGCATATTCTTTCTTGTTTTACTATCGCCTGATAGTATGCAGTGTGCTAATACTGGCAAATGGCGGTGGTAATGCACCTACAGACTGTTTGCCAACCAGTATTAAACAACAAAATTAGAAAATGAAGGTCTTACTAACTACCAGGCACTGGCCTACTAAAACAAGGAGTGATGAGTTTAGACACCTCCATGCAAACAAGAGAAACATGCAAAGTCAAGAACTATTACATCAGACAAGTTTTGTAGAACTACTTCAAAAACTAAACTATTAATGAAAATGAAATATATAACTAGCAAGTTATAAGTCCTGATGTTCAGATTCTTTAATGGAAACAAGTTTTATATAACATATTTAGTATAACATTTGAATCATTTGAATCACATTTGAACCTTTTTGATATTTTCTACTTCAGACTGACATTAGTGTTGGAGTTGCTTCACTTGCTATTTTAGGCAATGTGTTATTGCTGTTGTTATTTACCTATCATAGCAGTCTATAGTACAGCAGGCTGCACCTCCACACCCAGCCCACCTCCACTACCACATAAGCATCCTAATTGTCACGCCACTTCCCATTACACATGTCATTCCTCATGCCACGCTCCCATGCCCATGTGCCTGCCCAGCTGCTCACAAGGGGGTGGAACGTGAAGCTAGGGCAAGATGGCAAGTGTTTGCACGTATTGGTGTCACTCAAACTTTAGCCATTAAATGAAAAATAATTTTTTGCAGTAGTATTTTTCCTTATCAGACTAAATACATTAAGAAAGAAAAACATGCTTAAATAAAATAATTTGAGAAATTAGCATAGGCATATTGTAAATGATAATTTTATCACTCTGTCCACTTTGAGATAAAAATGATCCTGTTTATTCAAGTGAGGATTTGTGTAACCAGATGCCTTTAAAAAAATGTTATTTTTAAATTACAGTTTGTGGTATTTTAGCCATGTTAGTGAAAGTGTCCTTTTATTTCATAAATGATAGGGTTGTCATTTTAATGCAACTTCACAAACAGCAAATTTGCTAACGTTGCTCACAGAGGAAAACTATAATCATTGTGAGTTCTCATGCAGCCTCTGGGCAGGAACATCTGGAAAAAGCAGTGTTAAGTACACGAGGAATACATTTGAACAGCTTGATATTAGACACCTTTTGTTCTGTCTCATTACCTCGGAAAATGTAATCTAAGACTCTGAAAGATATCCTTCTGAGCACGTGCACCCTCCTTGATAGTATTTCCCAGGTACACTCCTTCCTTCTTTAAAGCTGTTGCACCTGACAACTCCTCCAATCCCAACCTGCTACCACTTGAACAAAGCAGAAACTGTATTTGGCGAATGAGGCAGGGAACTGAAGCCACCCAAGGTTCACTGGTCCTAAGGTGAAGGCTTTGTCCAGGGCAGTAGGAAGGAGGAGCCTGAAGCATTTGGAGCAAATCAGACTGTTTCACAGTAGTGATGATCTCACTTCCTGCTTGGCAGGTCTTGTGGAGCGACCTGTGTTGGTGTTGTTGAGAAGCTGGCCTGAAGCCACTGTAGGAGCAGGTCTGTGCTCTGAAATGCGGGGGCAGAAATTCATACAGGCTCACATGACACACATTAATCACTGTGAGAAGGAAAGGGAGAGTGAGAAATAATAGAATTTCTCAAACCTTTTTATTTCCACGGGCCATTTTCAATATCCTTCATGGGAAACATACAGTGGGGAGGGGGGCATTTAACCTGACCAACAAGTCAGCATCCTAAATCATTCTCACACCGTGTATGCGTGTGTGTGCTTCTACTGGGGTTTAATGCAAAAATTGTTTTCTAGTGGCTTGGAGACTAGGGGGACAGTTTTATGAAAAAGAGAACAGTTAACTGTGACAGTTACAATTATGCCTGTTTAATTCAAGTTTGTTCAGCACTAACCGAAAAACATTAGAAAATAATGAATAATGGCAATATACTGGCTTTCTTTGGGTAGAGTTTAAAATTGAATTGAATTGGAGCAAACTGATTATTTCACCTTGCAGATTTTCTTATTTTTTTTAAATTTCAGAACTTGTGTTAAACAGCTGCTAATGATTATTTCCGAAATTCAGCTCTTTGATTTGGCTTTCACTGCTTTCATGAGTACTGCTTCAGCTGCAGAAGGCAGCTCCTTAAAGTGAACCCAACTGCAGTACTTACTTAGCATCAAACGGCAGATGGGTAAAGTTGGCACCTAACTGGTAAGCATAACAGATTTTTTCTGTTACAAGTAGGGATGTCACCAGAACCGATGCTTGCTGTACCCTTTGATGCCTAAATTCTGAAAATGCAACAGTACTTGTTTTTTTATTTAATTTTAATTAATACCATAGATACCATAGGCGAGTAGGATTGTCAAAAAAAAAAATTCTAATATTAGTTGATACTAAAAATTACTATCACATTTGAGACTAATTTGCAACAATATTGATGCCAACAATGCTGTCTTTGCCTTATCCAGCTGACACACAGCTTCACATGGCACATCTGCAGGCAGGCAGGCACACAGTCCCTCCCCTCACTAACAGCTCAACATGTGCAACAAACTTGGCGAAACATTTTAAAGACTTACACTCCAGTCTTTATGAAGAGTATTTTGAGGTCAGTAAAGCTCCTGTTTCAACAATGTTGAAGTATTAAACAGTTATAATGAATGTTAACCTGGCCGGCGCCCACGTTAATGTTAGCCATTTAACCATTAACAATTACCCCCTTTAGCTGTCTGTTGTCATTAAGATAGCGGCTAGTGGCTATGGCTAATAATAAAACGATAACATTAATGTTGGAACTATGCAGCAAACGTTATCAGTCCTATAAAGTTAACAGACAGTGTTAATTTAACAGGATAACACGATTATTTGTGTCTAAAAAGTGTTGTGTTTCTTTTAAAGATGCAGGTTGAAGTTGAGAAAAGTCTTCCAGTAGCTTGACAGAAACAGTGGCAAATTTCTTTTTTCATTTTTACTCCCTTGGTATAGAAAGTAAGTAAGTAATTAAATTTTATTTCTATAGCACATTTAAAACCAAAGTGCTTTACACTAAAATAAAATAGAATAAACAGGTTCCTAAAAAGGTTTGTGCTACAGTAACCAATCCTCCAATCACAGTTCCAGAAATCAGGTTCCAAAAGCCTGACTTCAGCTTAGATTTAGAAAACAGTTAAAGTTGATGCTTTTCTGAAGGTTGTTTGGGAGGTCATTCCAGCAGCAGCAAAGGCACGAGCCCCTTTTTTAAATAAGCTTCTACTGCGAGATGATCGGGAGTGTCTGAGAAGCAGACCTGCAGTGCAAGACCATTTAAGGATTTAAACACAAACAGTGCCAATGCACAAGGAAGCCAGTGCAAGGCTGCCAACATTTGAATAATGTGATCCCTCTTCTTTTCTTCACTACAAACAGATAAAATGTGAATATTAGCTTTTGATATACAGTTCTTAACAAATTTATTAAACCATCACCCAGTGTAAGATTTATGCCACAGCTGCCCTAACAGTATTGGTAATTACCAAAATCATTTTTTTCTGTGATGGTTAATCCATCAGTATGCGCAAGCACTTTAATCGAAATGATATCTGTAATGCTAACATATTATTATTGTTGTTATCCATTACTTTTCTAATTTACTATTTTACAAAAAAGCAGAAAAAAATAGTAAAACACATTATTCTTCTATTATTACTCTATTTTTGATTAAGATGCCAAATTCCAGTTATTTACTTGCATTCCTGAACAGAAAAATTTGTTTTAGTGGTTGAATCTTATATGCTTGATTAATTTCTGACTTCTCAGAGAAGTTCAGTGTGCCGGCTCAAATTTGGGTATAAAAATGAGAATTCAGTTTGTTATTTGCCTAATAAATAACAATATAATTATTAGTTTTAAACACATTTTTGAGAGATTTCTGAAATATTTGCGTTTTCTTGTTTTTATGACAGGTGGTCTAATAAATTACATGATATAAAAATGTAATCTTGCAATATCATTGATATAGCAATGCCGTGGGTTTACATGGTTTCCCCATGTTCCCTTTATGTTCCCAACAGCGAGACAAGCCTGAGAGCATGTCTGAGAGCGACCCTTGTGTCAGCCTCCGATGACAATGTAGTATCTATTATTATTTCATTTAGAATAAAAGACTGAGCAGCTCAGTTGAAAACGAGTCAATTTGAAGTCATCCTAAGGCACCAGTTTTTAACAAAGCAGTATGTGTTTGTGTTCAAAATGAGAATTATATGATTGTGTGGTCATGTGGTTAGCTTATATTTTGTCTTTTTCATTTTTATGAATATCCATAAGTCATGTGGCTATGGTAAGGATTCTCAGCAGAGGAAGGGTTTTTAGTATTTGTAAAATGATGATTTTATTCAAACAGAAGAGAGAAATCTATAAGTTATTTGTCTGAAACTAAAAGGTTACACTGGTTTTATATTTCTTATATCTGTATGACTGCAGACATTTACAGAAAGGAAATTATCATCATTAATGTTGGTTTGGTTTAGCATCTTAGAACATCCTCAGGGTTTCAGATCTTTCTTTTGTGTAAAGCGTGTTGATTTAAGCTTTTCATTACATACAGTAATGCTTAAACATGACTGATCTTTTAAATACCCTGCAGCTGGAGATAAACTTTTTTCCGTCTGAAACATGGTTCATAAAACAAATTGTTATTATAAAAGACATAAAGACATTTTGTGAGCAGCAGCTAGACCGTGGATCCAGAGATAGCTGAAAAGGAGATGTTGTGTGCACAGCCTTTCCTGTGCTTCTTCCTCTTTTATGGTTTGACCTTTCTCTTAATTGGCTGCCATGTCTTTACGCTAAGATTCTGTTGGTCTCCTAGTCAAGTAATTTTTTCTCTTTTTTTCTCAGCTAAAGCGTCTCCTTATGACCCATAAATTGGAAGTACTTTAACCTTTCCTGAGTGTTCACTTTATAGCACTCTCTTTATTCTTTTATTATGCAGATGAGATGATTTTTTTTCTGAGATCTGAAATACCCACTCATATCAGTCACACCTGTTGTTTATTATATTCTTTGTATTCTTAAATATGTCTTGTAAAACCATATTTTAAAGACTGCATGTACAGCAAAATAATGTAAATCCAGTTGCAGGTATTCACTTGAGTGTAAAGAAGCACATTCTAATTCATCATTTCAGATCCTGCCAAGATTATATTATCATTATTGTCAACAATTTCTAACTTAATTAAATCAAAATTAAATATAATATCCCTCACAAAATAAACATGACATCTTATTTTGACTATTTTATCCAATTTTCTATAAAAAAGCATTACATGTGCATGAATCAACCATCTATTAGGCTAAACAAGGTTCATAATATATGTGAGAGTGTATGTGTGCACTCACGGTGTAATATACTTGATGTATTGATATGTTTATTTCAATTTATTTCAAGACCTCATCCTGTGACTCTGACCCTGAAATCAATACCTTCATTTATGGTCCAGCACCTTCAATCAATTCTGCCCCTGTCTCCTCTCCACAATGCACTGCCTGTGACTGGACACATGTAAGCAGAGCTCCAGCTCTCTGTCTCTCTCTTTTCTTGCCCTCTGTGTTGCTGTGCTGTGGGAGGTAACTGGGCACTCAAGTCTTAGATTGGCTACTGGTCACCATCCTACAGCTTTCACTTTGCTCTCCTGACCCCCTTCATTGGTGTCCTCCCCCAGCTTTCACCTCCCTGCTCATGTTCATGACAGGCAGCTATACAGCAGTGATTCATGAAATGAACAAAGTACACAGCTCACAGAGAAATGAGAGAAGCACATGCAAAACAAATGCAAAGGGTGCTTAGTTCTGTCATGAGCATCTTCTCTTTCACTGCTGTGCTTTTTTGTCTCACTGTTTCTGGCACTATCAGCAGAAATGCATAATCTCATTCCTTTGAAATATTGATGCTGCGTATATGGAGATATGGTGTGGCATCCTTTTGACCACAATCCAAAATTCTATTCCTACCAATATAAGCATCGCTGTTAAGACCATCGCTGCAATTTAGGCGAGGTCACCTCCTTTTAGAACAGCATAAGGTCGAAGAAAGCCAGGGGTTTTATTCTTCTTAAAAAGCATGCATGAGCTGGTAGTATTGCTCAAACAGCCCTTTGCCTTCTCTGGATTTATTAGCCAATTTCCACTACCATTGTCTTTCACTTCAATCTCAGAAGTGAGGGTGCAGCGGGCAGAATATAGAGCTGCAATCATCCAAGTGTGTGGCGACAAAACCTCCAGCGCTTGCACCTGGAACTCAATAGATATTCATGAACATTCTCGTATTTAGAGAAGGAAATAACTTAATACCGACAGTGTCGATGGAATAATAGCCATTTCCTGCCTGACTTGCAGCCCCTCAGAAAATGAGATTGCGCTAGCCGTCATTTTTCTTGTCTGCTGGGTGTTTCCATGCTGAAGTCTATGGCTGCCGCTATGCTTCCTGCATTGGCAATGAGGTACAGATAGAGAGAGGGCGAAGAAAGAGGGAGGATGAGTGAGAGAAAGGGTGACTTTAACAGTAAACAGAGGATTTGTTGTCAGATTCACAGTGAATAAAAATGAAGGTTAAACAGAAAATAAAAACATAAAGTGCAACAGAATCATAATATGTATAATTTTCTGAAACACTAGTACAGTATATGTCATCCCACCCTGGTTTCCTGAGGTAAAAGACCTTCTAGGCTTTAGTGTAAACAGGAAAAAAACCTGATCCAGCCCAGAGAGTGCTGTTCCCTCACTGAGTCAAGGCAAATATTGCATTCGAACCATGATTAAGATTGATTACTTCTGTAAGGGATGGGGAAACGAGCATGTCCACTAAGGAAAAGAGACAGAAAAAAAGGAGAGTGAGAAAAAGAAGATAGAAGAGGAAGGTGAGTGACATGAATGGATGCCTGACCTGAGAGACAAAGGAATCTTTCCAACTATTCCCTATCATTACTTGGCCTGTCACGTTACCCCCACCACTGCTCTTATAAATTAACCAGCTCACAGAGGACTTCAATTCTGCAATCCTCTCTCTCCTCCACAATTAGGTTTCTCTCTTTGTAAGCTTTCCCCAATTCTTTCTTTTACCAAGGCCTTCATCACCATGGACATATATCACAATTTTCCTTTTCTTTCCATTTTTCAGGCTTTTATCCTCTCCATTAATCATGGTTTTGTGAAGCAAGGGTTATAAATACTAGTACAATGGAAAATCATAAATTTGGACCTTTACGAAATGAACACAGGCACTACTTACTCACCAAGCAATGCATACAAATCCAAAACATCTTACTCCTCCCAATTCAAGTGCTTAATCCTAGCTACAGTGGCCGCTGTAGGACAAACAACCCTGGCCACCGTTCATCTGTAGTGAATGTAGGCTGTCAGTCCGCTGTTTACCTCAGCTGTCAATATGCCATGTGTTCACGTCTCTTTACTCTGGAAGAGGCTGTAAAACTTTGTGAAAGGAGTCTGATATGAGTTGATGAGTCAGTGAAGCTCACTTCTGTCCAATGACAGCGATACTAAGGTGAGTTGTTGAGGTTATGCTGAACTTTTCTGTTGGTAAGCGCACTGTTAGCTGCTGTTAGCCAGTGTTAGTGAAACTTTCTTTGAAGTGGATCTAACATTTTTGGACTGGGACACTTAGCGAATAAACTCTCGTACAATGTGAGAATATAATCAAACTGTGATTTTTAGGACACTTGAGCCTAACATTAGGTGGAATAAGCTTATAAT
>VUQS01045784.1:0-11049 GCA_015108495.1 Heterochromis multidens
AATTGAACTGAATTGAATTGGATCCACAGGGACCTTCAATAAGTTCATACAGTACAGATAGAAGAATATCTTGGGGAGGGTGTTTTTGTTTTTGTCTTTCTTCCAGGAAAAGGAGCAGATGCGAGACCGAGGTCAGGGGGATGTTGAACGGAGTATCGGAGGAGAGCCAATCAAGAAAGGCCAAATCTACACTACGCCAACTTCCCAGGAAGAAGATAGTCATAATAATAATTTGTTTTGAACGTAGTATAAAACTGTGGCATCCATTTTGAGAGCGGTCTCTTTTTGATGAGCGGACTGCCCGTTCACAGAAAGGGTCCAGCGCTGTAACTTGTACTCTGAACTGCTGAAAAGAATTAAAATTTTAAAAGACAGTCACTCTCCTGTATTCCTTAAGAAAGAAAACAAACACGACCCAACACCACACATAGATTACTCTACTACTTTACTTCTGGAATTGTATTATTTTCCAGCTGTTACAGGAAAACACAAAGTAAGATAAGAAGGAAAGGAAAATCCTGTTTAGTTCAGGTCAAACATTTACATACACTCGTGAATGTTATTAGAATATTTGGCTTTGGTGATTTTGGTGAACTGTGCTTTTTCTGGGGCAGAATGATTGCACAACATACTGAACACACAGAATGATTGGACATCTTTAACTTTATTAGTTGCACCTTGCTAGTACCATGTTGGACTCCCTTTTGCCTTCACACCTGCCTTAATGCTTTGTGGCACAGATTCAACAAGGTGCTGGAAACATTCCTCAGAGATTTTGGTCCATATTGACATGATAGCATCACACAGTTTCTGCAGATTCATCAGCTGCACATCCATAATGCGAATCTCCCATTTCACGACATCCCAAAAGTGCTCTACTGGATTGAGATCTGGTGACTGTGGAGACCATTTGAGTACACTGAACTCATTGTCATGTTCAAGAAACCAGTTTGAGATAATTTGAGCTTTGTGATTTGGCACATTATCCTGCTGGAAGCAGCCATCAGAAGATGGGCACAGGGATGGACATGGTCAGCAACAATACTCAGATTGGCTGTGGCATTTAAACTATTAGTTAGTTGGTACCAAGAGGTGCAAAGTATGTCAAGAAAATACACCCCATGACATTACGAAGGGAAAATGAATTTCCCTCTGGGATCAATAAAGTTATTCATATTCATATTACACCACCAACAACTTGAACCATTGATACAAGGCAGGATGAATCCATGCTTTCATATTGTCGAGACTCAACAGACCGTGCAACATTTTTCTGATTGTCTACTGTATCTTGTATAGTTTTGGTGAGCCTGTGTGAATTGTAGCCTCATTTTCCTGTTATTAGCTGAGGAGTGGCACTCATTAGGTGTACCTAATAAATTGACCTGTAAGTATATATACATACGTGTTCATGCAAAAGTATGCAAAATTACAATATTTCAGTACTTATTTGAGACAAAACTCTTTCTCATATCCTTTATCGGACAAAAACACACACAAACGCATCAACAATCCACAAAAATCTCTTGTTCAAACAAATACCTCACTGAGAGTCACAGGAAGTGTTCCTTTTTTTTCAACCAGGAACACAAACCATCTGTAAGGTGTCGAAAGCTGGCTTCTGTCTCTCACTTTCTGTGTGATTCTGTGTACTGTTTCACAGTATACAAAATGAAATATTAGTTGATACTACTTATAGGCATTCTGTTATCGTACAGTACACCCTAACCTTCTTCTTCTTGTGGTAATTGTCTTTTCTTCATACAGGTGGAAATGTTTGGTTAGTGGCTCACTTTTCATAAATTTTGTACACATTTTGTATGCCATTGTAATAGATGTGGAATGAAACAATCAAGATGCAGCTGAAGTGTAGTTGAGGGGAATCAAATGTAATTGGACATAATCATATATGAAAGGATTATGTTCACATTTTTGGGAATCCTTTGCTAGCAATGACTATCTGAAGTCTGGAATTTTGTGATGCTTTTCTAAGCCTTTATTACAGTTGCTTTATGTTGTTTGTCTGTGGGACCTCTGATTAGTCTTGCCTTCAGCAAGTGAAATGCATGCTCAGTCACACTGACATCAGGTGATGGACACCGCCATTGCAGACCATTCTATTTCCCGGCCTTCAAAAACTCTCTGGAATGTTTTTGCAGTATATGTACCACTCAAAGTCATGCATGTCCATGCCATCCCACATCCTCTACCGTGACTGCAGGTGATATAACATACTTTGGATCATGGGCTGTTCCTCTAATCTTTATCTGTCAAAAAAACATGCTTTTTCCAAAGCGATTTTAATTTTTTTACAGGCGAAGTCTAGTCTGCCTTTTCTAATTTTCAGATGGTTTGCATGTTGTGTTGAACCTTTTTATAATGATATTCACATCTCCAGAAGAGTGTTCCTCACTTGGCTGGATATTGTGAAGAGATTTTTTTTCTGTTTAATTTTACCAGGGAAAGGATAAAAAGAACATCCGACACTGTTTTACCTCATACATGTCTTTTTATGTTGGTAAGCTTATCAGTGCATTTTTTTCTCCATATGTACTGAACTATTAATTTGGCCAGTCCTAATATTCCCACTATCTCTCTGATAAATTTGTTTTTGTTTTTGCAGTTTAAGGATTACCTTCATTTGCATTTAAATGTTTTTGGTTCACAGCAACAGCTTCCAAATGCAAATGCCACACTTAAAATCAACTCCAGACCTTTTACCAGTCTAATTTATGAAGAATTGCACACACCTGTCCATGAAACAGCTTTTTAGTCAGTTGTGTCTAATGGTCTGAAAATAGAGGACTGTGTTTAAAAATGACTATAATTCTTTGACAGTTAATGCAACATTTTTGTTAAACATATAAAATTAAAGCTGGTACTCTGCATTTCACCTGCATACTGACTGTTTTATTTTAAATCTGTGGTGATTGTATACAGGGTTAAAACTGTGAACATGTCACTGTTCAACAAACTGTGTTTGTTCCCCTGTGTGTAGCAGATACTTTTTATCGTTGGGACCACATAATTTATCAAATGAGTAAAGAATTTTTGATAAGAGGACAACTTTTTTTTTCATTTGTTTAATACCTTGTGTTGGATGTTACTGTGATAGTTGATAGCCTTGTACTGTACCTAAGAACAATTTTTAATCCCACGACCCACCCCCACTGGCTGCACTCACATCGTGCTTAACAAGCTGGGCTGAGTATACTTAAGTTTCAGTATCAGCACCTCAACTTCCCCTCCTGTTAATTACTTAATGCAGTGATTTTTGTGGAGGAAGCTGTAGTTGAGGAAGCAATAAACTTTCCCTTCTTGAGTGTCATTAGTGATTGTACTGCATGCCCACCTCTTCAAGCAGGCTGAGGAATGGCATACTTAAATGTACCTGAGTACAGTACTCGGCTACACACTAGCTAAAGGAACTGGACTCTGGGGTTTAAACTTTCTTAAACACAGCACAGATCACCTACTGTACACCCTAAGAGTGGTTTGAGATGGAACTGAACCACCTAGAAAAACATCAGCCCAAATGTATCTAAACCTATACAAGTCTGATTTTAGTGTAATATTATTTTTGTATTACATAGACTAAATTTATGGGACCAAAAATTACCCTGTTTTCTTTTTTTTTCTCACCTCACAAAAAAACACAACTGAAACAAATTTCATTAATGATGAGTCAGCTCCATTAAGTCATGATAATAATTGAGCACACACAATACCCAGAAACAGAAGCATAAAAATTAGACTAGAACTGTGTTTACACACAAAAGCAGAAATGTGCTTATGCATTCTTGTCAGATTTATAAAACTGTGCATACGCGTGGCCCTCTTTCATAAATGTCAGTCATCATGTACAAGCCTGATTTCCACTCCTGTCTTTAGCCATGAATGGATGTAGACAGTCATTTTGTAAATACAGATGCTGATCTTACCATAAGTAAATGGATTTGGCACTACAAATAACAGCAAAGAAGTAGCATAATTTTACTGAATGTCAAATTAATGGAATCCCAAAACAAAACAGAGACTACTAAATGGAAAAAAATGGAACAGATGCTATCAACTCTGCAAGGTCAGGACACTGAGGGAAGTAAAACAAAAAAACAGAAATGGTCAGAGTACAAACATATTGGCAAGATCCTCCAGCAAAGCCAGAACAGCCATCCTTTTGCACAACTGCAAGCACCACATTAGCACAATCATAATTAAATAAATAAGTAAATATGAAAACAATAATAAGGGCATGATAAATTCAATACATAGTCAATTATTTACAAGACAGACTATGAATGGTAAATTGTAAATATTAATATTACTGCACTTGTAAGCAGAAAAACATATTTAAATGATAATAAGAAATGCAATATATCAAACTGGCTAATTTGTTTGTGTTCAAATCGTCACTGTATTTTAATCTTCACAGCTTCTCATCAGATTGTATTTGCTCCAAAGTGATGTGTGCACAATTGACCACCTATTCTTCCTATATCATGTAAATACCAGCTTATCTGTGGCATGGTTTTTATGCATACACCAAGACTACGTAACTACCTCATCAAAATGGAAATCAGAATTAATTGTCTAAATGTTTTCAGTTAAACCTGTGCTCATCCTGTTGCAGAAAGTCTCTGACAAAGACAAAGGTAAGCAATAATTTAATTTTAATACGTTTCTTAAAAGTTGTTTAGGATTTGCAAGAGTTATTTGTGTATTTGTTTCCGCAGGATGAATTTGATGTCTTGTGTTACATATCCTGTTGGAAATGTTTACAGATGAGTATTATAAAGTAAATCAGAAGTAGGTAATAGTTTGGTGCAGATGAGCCTTCAGAAGTTGTGTGGTGCATATGGAGTGATGTATTTTGCGCTATTGCTGTCTACGTAGGAATAAACAGGAGCAGTAACAGCAGTATTCCATCCACAGAAGTGGATTTGTAGTCTATTTTACCCTCAGGCTGTCTGACTCACGGGTCACTCTTGAGAGGCTCAGCAGAGAAACTATAATAACCCCTCAATACAGAAGATATCATTAAAAGCAAATAATAAAAATGAACTGTATGTTTTACATTATGTTTTTTACTTTTCTTTGTAGTTCTTACAAGGACTTAGGCTCCGAGCTATTTAAGGATTCTGCTTTGTTTTTTTTCTGATGTGAACATCTAAGCACATTTATTCTGTTTCAGGGTTCAGTCCAGGCTAAATGAAAAAAAAATGTGTGTGTGTGTGTTTGTACTTGCATTAAAATACTTGTTTGCTGCACGACACTACACTTAATGTTGTAAATCATTAAATTTCAGGGTGCAGACTTTTGATTTTAGACTTTTAATATTATGCATTTTTTAAGGTAAAGCTAAGGTAAGGAAAAGAACATTTCTAATGAGAACTCCAGCTTAGTTTTTTAGAGGTATCAAGCTAAATTTAACATCAGTGTAAGCTTTTAACCATTTCCTCATACTTTTTAAATTCAGCTCTTGAGATAGCCTTGCTCTCGCCTCAGCCCATCCAGTAAGATCTTAAAACAAACTTTTTCTGTCTCCACTGATCTGTATTTGTCTGAAATAAATAGCTCTTCAGATAAATAGTTATATCCAAAAGAGAAATCTTGATTGGCTTATAAATGAGGCTGCGCATCTGTGCGCACATGTATGTGAAACAGGTCATGTCTATGGTTATAGTAAATGTCAAAGAAACTATACTGTACTGGCATTATAATTATTAATCTTCTCAATTGATGACTGAGTTGATGCGTGTTCTAGTATGTGTGTTTCTCTGAGTAGATAAAGAGAAATGTGTACCTGTGGTATTAAGCACTGATACACTTGAAAGATCATTGTTTGTGTGTGCACCTAAATGTGTGTTTTTGCATATTATGTCCATTTTTTTTTGTCTTCCTATTTCATGCATCTTTATCTACACTGATATGCAGATGTGTGTGTAAGACCTGGCTTATGCCCAAACCTAGTTAAACAGAAATAGCTACAAGAGCATAACATCCCCAACAAAGTGGTAGGGGTTTCAATTCCTAAGTCATTTTCCAAAAGCGTGGTGTGATTGAGTCAATGTGCCCATTGAATTCAGTATTTAATTTCCTCAAGGTCCCAAGAGCCATGTCTCTGTTTCCAATTTCTTCTCCTCATGAGATCAGGAAGGGAGACTGAATGAAGGATTTTCTTTTTCTTTTCTCCCCTTTTTCAGTCCATCGTTTTCTTTTCTTGCCTGTAAAATGCTGAAAGCTCAGGGTTGGATAGGAGGGGACAGGTTAATAAGTGTTCTTGGAGTAGAAACACTTTCCATTATCATCATTTATCTTTCCCTTTTACTCTTTTACAGCATTTATCAGCCTTAATCCTTGTTTCTTTTCCCCCTACCATCAGTCACCTCATGCCATTTATTTTCCTATATCCTGTAATTTGTCTTTTAATTTGTTAAAATGTGCATGCTATTAAACAGGAACAAAACTTTGCTCTACCTAGAATCTGTTTGTTTTCTCTCTTTGAAAGTTTGGTGACTTTCAAAAAGAGAAAACAAATAGTAAGTAGAAAACATTTAAAACCTAAAGAAATCACATCTCACCTAAACAATTAGCACAAAGCAAATTTAAAGGGTGGTGGCTTGAGTAGTTGCAGGATGTGAAGTTGAAAATCAAAACCTACATGTATGGATGGATGAATGTGAAACAAATATAAATACCTTTACTGTCTTATGGTTGAAAAGCCTGGAGGGAGACAAAAAGTAGTTTCTGGTGGGAATACCTGCATTTTCAAAGAGAAAATAAACTGACCTCAGTCTTTGTACTAAAGAATTCGACCAATTTAAGCATGTTTTACAGTAAGAATGACTGCACACAGGTAAACATTTTTGTGTTTTATTGAAGAAGATGTCCTCTGCGTGTTCTCTGGTCAATGGTATCGACCAAAAGCCACATGACTGCTAATGAACCAAAGATGAAAACACAAATGCCTATTCGGTCATCAGAGGATGCAGTGAATCACTAACACTGTTATATTTCCATCCAAATTGATTCAAACTTCATTACCAGTGTTGGGGTTGTTACTCAAAAACAGTAATGTATTACACATTACTTTTTACTTTTCTTAAAAGTAATGCAGTACGTTATTTAATTACTTGCTGGAGAAAGTAGTTTGTTACACTATTTGTTACATTACTTTCACATTCCTCCATAAGATGACCTGAAATGCATCGTCTCATTACTGAAAAATGTAATGTAATTACAGTAATGAATTTGAATTTGTTTTTGTTGTTGAATTTGTTGTTGGGACATTTATACTCGAAAGTCACCGTGCAGCTCATAACGTTTGCCTTACCTCCGAGTTAGCATTTCCCGACACGTGTGGGTGTCAGTTTGCCAGCTTACTGAGTGTTTTAGCATTGATTAGTAAAGTGAATGGACTCATAGCCATTTTGTAGCTAACTCAGCTAACAGTCTAGGCTATAGTTTACAGTTGCCAACATCGGAAACTGTGAAGACCCATCAGCTAGTGCTGCAAAGCCATAATGACACTCTAGAGTTCATGCTATACCGCGACAGGTGTCGTGCCATCTTGGACTACTCACCAACCATCCTACATGCCTCATGGACTGAGAGACTCCCATCACCAGTTGTCTTCCATTGGCTGCTTTCCTCATTCTGCTTTTATTGACAGTAAGACCTCTAAGTTCTAAGGTACCTATTTTATTTTGCTCTTGAGTGAAACGGGCAATTAGTTTTGGGCCTCACCGCTCGCAAGCGTCGCTTCAGGCCTTCAGGGTTTTGTTTTAAGTTATGCCAGCTTGAGTGTGTGCATAGAGTGAGTGTGATACCACTGTGGGTTTATGGAAACTAAATTTGAGTATTTGAACTACCACATCAAACCTAACGAGACACATTAAAGAAACTGCAAAGTGATATTTTATTTAACTGTTTGTTAAACTTTCAAAAGTTCATTTAATATAAGTTTACTTTCTGAAAATGCTATAAGTGGTGTTTAGTTATTTCCCTTTATTCCCTAGGTATTCAAGTGTTTTACACATCCATCTGAAGCAAATACAAGACTCAGGACACTAGATAATATTTAAAGTATTTCTTGTTTAATGAAAGTAGCTGGGTTAAAGAACCCAGGACCCTTACCTGTCACAGTAGGCACAGGCGGGCTACACATTACTTTGTAACGCGTTACACCCAACACTGGTCATTACACATACTAACACAAGCATGAGTAATTAGTATTTAGGTGTAGTACATAGAACTGTGTTACAAGTGCCAGAGAGCCAATTAAAACTATATTAAAACCATGAATAGGGGCATGAACAAAGGAACAAAACCCCTGGAAGATGAATAACTGAATATGGAGATACTATATCACCCTCATGTTTCAGCTTCTTTGACAACTCCCACAAAAGGAATAAACTCACACAAAAAGCAGGCACTCTGAGGGCTTTTTGCTTAACAAACACACCTCTTTTTGTTTTTTATATTACCTCCTATAGAGAAAAATGATGAAAGTGGTGAATGCAAAAGTTAGTATCACAGTATGACTTGGGAAGCCCTGGGTGAGTCATAGTGCAAGCCCAACATTAAGTCTTTAAATTGAAAAAAAAAAAAGAAAAAACAATTGAACAGCAAAGTGGACAAGCAATTCAGTTTTCTCTATCAACAAGGCAATTCACCATAGGTGGCCATGGAATCAACTCAATTAAAATAATGCAACAAACAGTCTAAACAAATGAAAGGGACCCCTGTGGTGCTTTCAATGAGCAGTACCGTGTCATTTCTTTTATATCAAATGGGAAACACAAGTTGCATGTAAGTGTGCTTATGTTTGAAAAAAAAAAATACTGCTTAAAAATAATAATAGTAAGGGAACTAAAGGCTCAATACTAGAGGAACTACATCACACAAATGGGCTCATTACAGATGTTAATTAGGTTGGTAGTATTGTCATCGTTCCCAGTGGTTCCGAATAGCTAGCAGTGGCATTCCCCTCTTTTCTTAAGCTCTAAAAAGAGCAGGGGTTACTGACAGAAAAGTTCAGGATATCCTCAACAACTCACCTCAGTATCGCTGTCATTGGACAGAAGTGAGCTTCACTGACTCATCGACTCATATCCGACTCCTTTCAAAAAGTTTTACAGCCTCCTCTAGAGTAAATAGACGTGGACACCCAGTATATTGACAGTTGAGTTAAACAGTGGACTGACAGCCTACCCTCACTACAGATGAATGGTGGCCAGAGTTTATGAATTCAATTCAATTTTTAAGTTTTTTTTATATAGTGCCAAGTTACAACAACAGTTGCCTCAAGGCGTCTTAGGAGTAAAAACGTAAAATACTGCAAATTATTTAATTGACACCTATCTGTTTTTTTTAATGCCTGATTCATTGCTGTCAATATTATTCAAATATGTTAAAATATTGTGTTTACAAAAATGTTTTTATACACAGTCCTACAGTAGCCACCATAGCTAGGATTATGCACTTGGTTGGTTGGGAAGGTAAGAAAACAGAATCTGGTTGACTGCAATCTGCAATCTACTGACATCTAGTGGTGAGATTTTACTCACTGTACCTTTAAGGACTGATTCTTTGCCAGACTGTAGTAATAATCTACAGTAGTACTCAAGTTTTTGCTTTTAGTTAAGGGTCTTTAGAGGTCTTCTTCTGCCTGTGACTTCTGGAAAATCCACCTGGAAGGAAAACTCCTCCTTCTTTTTGACCCATCCTCCCCTACCACAATCATTCCCTCAATCCTCTCACAAGTGTGGCCTTTGTGCTTATTAATAAAAACTCAAAACCTCTTCTCTGTCTCAGTATCTGCATTTGGGTCCACAGTGCTGGTTCAATCATGACAGAAAAATCTCGCCAAGGACAGGCACCAGTGGACATTGCATCAGTGAACCAAATCCTATGTAATCAAGGCATTCTGTTAGGTTAACACCAGCAGACATTAAGAATTGAACAGCCACTAATCACCACCATTCACGAGGGTTATTTTGGTGAGCTAGGCTGCTGCCGTGTTTTTTTCTTTTCCAGTGCTCTCCAGTATAAAGCTAATTTATAAAGCTTGGAATCAGTTGGAATCAGTCGGAGTCACTCTGTGCTGATGAGCAACCCAACTGCTCCATTATTTATTTATTCAATTTAAATCAGACAGGAATTTTACTGTAGTTTGCGCTAAAACACTGAAAAACGCCTCTTGTTTTACACCTGATATGTGTGTGATAGTTAGTCACAGCTAGGAGTGTTTATTTATTTGGAATGAGATGGGAATATGTCATCAGAACGAATTTACATATAAGGACTTCATATATCCAACATGAGTAATTAAAATTTCTCCTCTAAACATAATTTAGTCTTTTAATTTTCACATATTCTTTAAGGATGTTCAGTCTATTAGAATGAATCATGTTGAAATGAAACAAAGTAGTCATGTTTTCTCCTGAAGCTCCGCCCCCTGGAAAAATTCTGGAGGAAAAATCGGCGCCATCGTCCGCCATTTTTTTCTCTCGCTTTGGAAACTTTACTGTTGCCTGGAGTTCTACACTTTGAAGGTAAATACAAATTTAAAGATAAAATACTAGCGAGAAAAGAGTGTAGACCCTTTATATATGTGGACTTTTACTGAGGTAACGTTATTTTACTGGTGTGTAGCTGCTTATTGAACAACATGACAGGCAGAAGTAAGGCTCCAGTTAGCCAACGTTAACCGATATCAAATATAATGTGAGTTCAGATTGTTTGTATATTTTTTCAGTCTAAATTAACAGACTATTACAAACTTTATCAGTGTCTGTAGTAAGTGGAGGTACCAGCAGGGTCTGAACCATTAAACAGGCTGATGTAGGGGAAACAACATGTCTGCTGACACAAAATAAAGGAAATTCATTCATGTCAGCTCATATTTTTGGGATGTTTGCTTTTCTATAGATTTAGTTTAGATTTTTCTTCTAAAAACTATTTTTTATTATTATTAATGTGGCTGCTCTGTTGGAAGTGTGTGAGCAGTAACATTACCAGCACATAGCCACAGCCGCTATAAACATG
>VUQS01045786.1:0-10169 GCA_015108495.1 Heterochromis multidens
GTCTCAGAGGCATCTTTGCACAGCCTGCATCTGGGGTCTTGCCTGGTGTGGTAGACTCCAGCCTCTATCGATCTTGTGCTTAGGGCTTGTTCTTGTGCTGCCATGATTAGTACCTCTGTGCTGTCTTTCAGTCCAGCTTTGTCCAGCCATTGGTAGGATTTCTCGATATCAGCCACTTCTTTTATCTGCTGGTGGTACATGCCGTGCAGGGGCCTGTCCTTCCACGATGGTTCCTGTTCTTGCTCCTCTTCTTTCTCGGGTTTCTGCTGCCCGAGGTATTCGCTAAGCACATCATCAGTTATGGCCATCTTCCTGATGTACTCCTGGATGTTTGTTGTTTCATCCTGGATAGTGGTTCAACACTCTCTCATCCCTTGTCGATTTATGCCTACGTGTTCCAGTAGCCCACTTCTCGTCAGAAGAAGTCTCTCCTCTCCGGGCAGGGCGGGCGCTAGATATCTGGAGCGATGGGACTGGGAGGGGGAGGGGGAGGGGGTGGGTGCTGCCAGGTCCTGCCAGTTCTTCCCAACTTGGCTCTGTGACTTTTTCCCCTTCCCTTCCCTTTCCCTTGATCTGCTCCCCTGCGCTGTGCTGGCCCATGTGATGCGGTCCCGGGGTCCTCCCTGCAGGCCCGCTGCCTGTCCCTGTGCCCAGCACTCTGGGGTGGGGTGGGTGCCTCTTGTTTCTGGGATTGGTGAGGGTGCTGGGGGTGGGGGGCTTGGGTGGGCGCCTTGTGGGACTGGTTGTCGTGCACCATTGGGGGCATGCTGTGGCACCCGAGACGTGCTGGCTGGTCTCCCTCTTGGGCTTTGCATCTGCTCACTGTCCCTCAGCTTCTGCAGTGCTGTGGGCCTCTCTCTCTTGGTGCCCGCGCTGCCTCGTTGGGGCGAGGATGTGCTGGTTGACTTGTACTGGATTTCCGTGGGGGCTCTGGACACTGGTGGAGACTTTATTGCATTTTTCTCACACAGCATGCTGGTGTTCTCAGCTTCTTGATCTTTGCTAGTGGTTCACCTCATCAACAGATGTTATGATGTTTGAACTCTAGTGATTCGGGTGACTATGATGGGAGTAGGTGTCCTCACGGCATAATTTACCACACTGCCTGGTGTTGTCTATGCTTGTGTATTCATCTTTGGTTAAATGGTTGGTTTCCAGGTCTCATTGTGCATTTTGCTGGCCTTCTTGGGGTGTAGATATTACGAAGATCACAGGCATAACTTTACAAATGTGCACACGTGTGCGCCCGCAGACACACACACACACAAAAAAAAAAAGGGGGGGGGCTAATGATGTATCAGAAGAAAATTGACAATTACGTGCTAATACTTTTCTGAGCCCCCCCTCAAAAAAAAGTGGAACAAGTGAAGCGCTGTGATGTATTGTATTTGTACCAACTATCAGTGCTATATACGTAATACCCGTTTATATATTTCTGTGTAAACCAAAGTGTTCAACAGATTAACCAACAAAAACTGTCAATTATCAATAATGACCAGCAAATAAGTTAACCAGACAAACAAACACTTCCTAAAAGTCCCCAATGTAGCGCCAGCTATTGTTATCAGCTGAGTGAAACTGGGAGTGCAGAGCCAGGAGAGCATAACAAAACAAGTTATTATTGAAGTTCTCAAGTTCAAGGCCCAAACAAAGAAATCAGGAACTCTGCATGCATGTCTATCAACATCACCACGAAATCAATCTGACACTGGATAATGGATACATTTTAGTACAGATATGAAATGTCATTAAAATTAAGCAACTGATTTGGAACATGAATGAAGTAAAAAGGGTGAAAGAGAGAGAGTACAACAGTTCATGTGAAGCGGTGAGGCACACTGGACCACACCAATAAAACCACACAGATCAGAGGCAGAAAGGACAAAAGAGAAGAAAGGAGCAACACAGGAAGAATTAAGAGGATGTGGGCATCAGAAAGGAAGGGTTGTGATAAAAAATAAAACAAAAGACCAAAAGACTTTAAGAGAGAACAAGCGATAGATGGAGACAAAGTGATAAAGAGTGTGTGTGCATGTGTGTATTCATTATAAAAGTGTTCAGATTGTCTTGGCGTCCTATCAGGTGGCATCAAACCCATGCGCGATCTGGAGGGGGAACTACAAAGTGGATCCTGGGGCCTGCAGAAAGAAGCCTTTTTGATCGCGCTAATTAAAAGCCATTTTGTTTAAAACAAACAGACACAAGTCTAATTGGCTCTTTTCCATAAGAAAGGGAAGGATGCTGAAAGTAGAAGAACGCATGAAGGAGGGAGGATGTGTGTGTTTCTGTGCGTGAAGTAGAACTGGATCAGAGGGAAGCTGTGCTCGGCCTGGCACATACACTGCTTCAGACACACACATACGTAAACAAGGAAGCACACACACACTTTTTTTATTTTTTATTCTATTTTTTTTTTTTACTGTGACCCACTATTAAGAACTCCCTAATCATAAGGTAAAAAGGTAATGCAGGTCTGTAAGGAGATAACAGGTGGAGATGGGGACTGAGAAAACACACAGACACAAATTCAAACAGGCAAAATATTTCAAAGAAAACTGGATGTCTAACTCCACCATACAGTCTATTAAACATCAGCTATCAGTACCATTACAGTCTTTCTACAGGACATAACATCTAGTCAACTTTTACTCAGACTGTTTTTCTTCAAAAGCACTTAGATAAAATTTGACTATATTTGATCTATCTTGGCCTAAATTAAATCACCTTGGACACTCCCACTTGGCATTTCAGGATGCACTCAATCCACCCAGCTACAATTAATTCATCTTTTGAATGGCGGGTCCATCTTACATTAGTCCATGACATGGACACGTTGCATAACAGCAAGGTGGAAAGTCGGACAGATGACATCTCAGAAAGTCTAAAAAATGAACAGCTGTATGTCCGGTCTGGTCCGGTCTGTATTTTCAACTCCACCACATGTTTCAAGATCTTATAAATGGTAATAGTGAAATTCACCACACAAAGCTGCTCCTTTCCAAACTGACAATTGTTAAATCCCACCACAAGTACAAGTAAAAGATTTCTGTTCCGTTTCTTGTCAACATCACAGCACATCAAATCCTTGAGTAGCACAGTATGCGCACACTGAACATATGAGAGTACATACACACACACACATACACCTGGGGCTGAACAGGGAACAGATTGTCTCCCTCCATCTCTGAGTCATCAAATCATGGCCTGCAGCTCCTATGGTCGAGTTCACACTGTTCTGCTAAGTGTGACTGAACTTAACGGAGCTGAGCTGGACTACAGTCTGCAAAATGCTAGACCTGACTGACTGGGTTTAACTAACCCAACAAAGAGATAGACCGGTTTAACTGCTGCAATCATGCTGAAGGAGCTTTTTTTTTTTTCCTCCAGTAATGCCACAGTCAATATTACATTCATACAAGTGTTCGGGGCTGGGCAGAAGAAAGTTGTAAGAGTAAAGTGGTGTATTCCTGCTTTCATTTTATGCACACAACCACATATACATGTCATATGACAAACTTCAAGTGGCACCCAAAGGCTGTTTGCATCCTAAGAGTTGTAGGGGATTTTACTCTTGCATTTTCTTTGTAATGTGTATGTACAGATTTGTGCATAAAATATATGAAATGCAACATGTAACTCCTTAAAAC
Organism: Heterochromis multidens; assembly: GCA_015108495.1. Classification (NCBI taxonomy): domain Eukaryota; kingdom Metazoa; phylum Chordata; class Actinopteri; order Cichliformes; family Cichlidae; genus Heterochromis; species Heterochromis multidens. The sequence continues at coordinate 3,648 of VUQS01045786.1, forward strand.
ATTTCTCCTTTGTCTCCATCTCTAAATATCTTCCAGAATGCAGAGGCGCCACCTGTGGTAGTATCCTATACAGTACTAGCCAAAAGTCTTGAGCCACGCCCATTCTTTAATATTTGCTTCCAAGGAGTCAGGCTTTCCTGTAATTTTTTTTGTTTTAAAACCACTTAGCACTGACCTGTGAATCATTCGAGCACAAAAAGGCACCTAACTCAAGGGATGAACCAGTGTTTGATCTACACATAACAATATCTGAAAGTGATGTCCTTAAGAAACGGGGGGAAAAAAAGACAGCAAAGTCCTGGCACAGGACCTGAGAGATGCATCTGGCCCTTCTGTTGATTCACCTGCTATTCACTGAAGCCTCATCAGAAATGGTCTCAGTGGAAGGGTGGCTGTCAAGAAGCCATTCTTAAGGAAAGAAAACGGGGAGAAAAGGCTAAGGTATGCCAAATTATACAAGAGCTGGACTGAAAATCAGTGGCAACAGGTCCTATGGAGTGATGAATCCAAATTTGAAATTTTTGGTTCAAATTGTCATCAATATGTATGGAGGAGGTCAGGAGTGTGAGTGTCTACAGCCGTCTGCAAAACACGGTGGGGGATCTGTCATGTATCGTGGCTGCAGTTCAGCCAGTGATGCTGGGGATCTTGTCAAAATTGATGGAATTAAAAGAACTGTCAGATTTTGCAGACCATGCAATATCATCTGGAAAGATTCCGATTCATTTGTCAGCATGACAATGATCCCAAACATACTGCCAGTACAGTAAAAGCATACCCGGAAAAAATACAATGGAAAGCTATCAGTCATGGATTGGGCTTCCCCTTGATGCAGTGTGGAATCATCCTGGCAGAGAACAGAGCAAAAGAAAGGGCTTTGGAATGTCCCTCAAGAAGCCTGGAGAACTATTGCTGAAGACTACTTAAAGAAATGACAAGAAAGCTGCCTAAGAGAGTTCAGACTGTGTTGAAGTATAAGGATAGTCAAAGCAAATATTCACTTTCAAGCTCATTAGAATTGTATAAAAAGTTTTTGCCTTATATGCTGTATTTTATTTATTTTTGCACGTTTCCATAAATCACTGCACACATTTCCAATTTGTGTAGCATAGCATAAAGAAATGAGGGATGGCTTGAAACTTTTGCACAGTACTGCACATTCACACACTTTTTCTAGGCGTAAATCGTACACAAGTCAGGGCAAAACGGCCATCTGACATCACAAAACAAGTTACAGAGAAAACATACAGCAAACATAATCTTCCTCACACATGACTCACAAAAGTTTCACAACCCCCCACGATTATGTTTACAACTATAACAACAGAGAAATGGGTTGCTTGAATGGCAGAGGCAATAGGGGCCAATTTTAACAACGCACACAATACACTACATTAGAGTAGTGCTCCCCAGTCTTACCGCAACACAAACATTCACTTATCTATATGATAATAGGAGGGCGCAGAGCTCAACGTGACAACAAGAGGGAAACACAGCACAATGCCAAGCGGCGCCTGTAGACAGAGCGATGTGAGATGTAATCTTCTCCAAAGAGAAAAAGAGCAAGAGGAAAGAGAAAAGAGAAAAGAGGGTGATACACGTCTTTATATGCAATACAATTTGGAGTTGGGTCTATTGACAATGAAGCTGTCAACGAAAAAAAAAGTGTAGACAACAGGCTGTTGTTTGGGGAGGAGTATCTTTGGAGGAGATATTGATGCTGGAAAGGGGATGGAATACAGGAAGCACTGTGATACAGGAAGTACTGACAGCTTTTACAATTGCAGCTGGTAAGTGTAAAGTATGATTGTAGACTTGGAACACTTCAGATGACTTACAATGTCTCCCTTATGTTTGAACTGCTCTATGTGAAGCATAAAGTGGAGAAAATAGTGTGGAGGAGGATGTTTGTATCTTCCCTGTGTGGCTTTTTTATGTTTGCATGTGCAAGCTTGAATGCAAACCATGCTTGGTGAACTTTCATTCTGGGAAGAGTGTTTATTCTCTGGCTTTTTTGAAAAATTAAGTAAGGTCCAGTAACAAGTAAAGACCTGGAGTGAAGACATGTTTAGCATAGCTGAATATAAAGACCATAGGCAGGAGAAAACATTTAGTCAGTCTAATGTCCAAACTTAAGAATGTACTTGAAATACATGAAACTAGGGGTGGCCTCAAAATTATATCACGATATTTTAAGGTAACTTGTGATAATGATATTTATGAGAATATAGGGGGGAAAAAATACTGAACGTTTTATTGGTGATTGCAGCTTGTCAGCAACAGCATTTATTAGTGCAAATAAAATGAAGGGCATTTTCCATCCTTCTTTTCCAATGAGCTACTGTCACTGATGACAGACTACCCAATTTGTAGCGTGAATCTATTGGAACAAGGTGCCAGCAGCAGCAGTATTACAGTGCAATAGTAGTGACACAGTATAAGTCAAATATAAGTACAAAAGTAGCCTTGGTAGTATTTTCCTTTGAAAGTTTTCAGTAAAAGCTGCTGAACACTAACAATATCAATAACTAAAGTAACTTAACCTTGTAACTGTTCAGGAGCTGCACAATATTGTCACATAATAAAATTGAAATTGAAAAATATTTTTTGCCTGGAATGATGCATCTCTGGTCAAGCTTTTTAGCCAGTTGCTTAAGACCATGCTTTTCTACCACGTAACTGCATGAATAATTTCCATCCACCATTTGCTCTTCCTATCATATACAGTGTACCTAGCAAGTGCTCCAGCAATGCTTGGTTGAGTCAGTTGTTTACTCTTGGGTCGCACATCACCAGCTAGTATCTCCTCCTGGAGGAATGGCAGAGGAAACTGGACGGGGAGATAGACTGATTATTCTTGACTGTGTTTTTTTTGCCTCAAGTGGTGAAACAAGTTTTTTTGTTTCCACCTATAGCAGGAGCAGTTTTCTTACATATTCTGCAAAGTATTGTGCTTAGTTGGAGGTTATTAAAGAAGCCCCCTTTTTAAGTATTAAATCATCATCAAAGGCTGATTATCTGATCAGATTCATGCATAACCATCCATCTGTCCATTTTCTTCCGCTTATCCGGGGCCTGGTCTCAGGGGCAGCAGCCCAAGCAGAGAATCCCAGACCTCCCTCTCCCCAGCCACCTCCTCGAGCTTATCTGGGGGAACACCGAGGCATTCCCAGGTCAGCCAAGAGATATAATCTCTCCAGCGTGTCCTGGGTCTGCCGCAGGGCCTCCTCCCGGTGGGACATGTCTGGAACATGTCAACCAGGAGGCACCCAGGAGGCGTCCTAGTCAGATGCCTGAACCACCTCAACTGGCTCCTTTCAATGTGGAGGAGTTTGTCTCCTCTGCAAATCGCCACCTTATAGTGGTGGAGGGGTTTGTGTTTCCAAATGATCCCAGGGCTATGTTGTCTGGGGGGCTTTTGCCCCCTGGTAGGGTCTCCCAAGGCAAACTGGTCCTGGGTGAGGGGCCAGACTAAGAGCAATTCAGTCGACCCCTATGAGGGGGAAAAAAGCAAGGGACCAGTGTATCCTGCCCAGGATAGGGTTATCGGGGCCCCACCCTGGAGCCAGGCCTGGGGAGGAAGCTCAAGGGAGAGCGTCTGGTAGTTGGGCCAAGGGACCCAGCCAGGCGCAGCCCGAATAGAAGACATGGGCCCGCCCTCCTGCAGGCCCACCACCCACACGAGGCGCTGTAGGGGTTGAGTGCAATGTGTGTCGGGCGGCGGTCAGGAGCGGAGGCCCTAATGGTCCGGTCTCCAGCTATCAAGGCTGGCTATTAGGACATGATTAACCAGTTCTGTGCTAGTCTCATTTGAATGTCATGTAGCCTCTCAGGAAATGCAACTAGAAGTTCCTGAAATGCAGATAGCTATAACTGGTAGCAATATGTCATAAAAAAATGGATATCAATGTAAACATAAAATACTGAATTACGCAAAGATGTTTCTTTTAAACAAAACGCAATATGTAACAGTCTGTGACTTTGACCTCATAATGGTAATGCTAACCTAACAGTCAGTAGTCTGCCAGTGAACCATATGCCATCTACTTGTATTGTATAGTTCTGCCATTCTGCTTCTTAACTCAGTTGGTTCCAAAGTCTCCTATCTTGTTACACTGCAGTGATTTCAGCTGTGCTAACTGTTGTTCAAAATTTATTAGCTCCACTCCACCATGATCAGCTCAGTCTTAGTCTGAAGTACAGGGTTAATCTAATTTAATAACAAGATGATCAAGAAAATAATCAGCAGATCAACCAATAATGAGAAGCGACCCATCTTCATGTCCCAGATGAAATGACCCACACCACCACCCCCACGACACCTACCACCCATGGCGCATGGCAAAAGAGCTTCCTTACCCCTTTCATCATTTTTCATCTTCTGATGTCTGGCCATGTTTAGTGGTGGTGATAGTGGGGGGTCTAGCTAGCTAATGAACTAATATGACACACTAAACCAGGTTCTGAATTACAGTGAAGGACACAAGCATGATTTCAACCACCAAGAAAACTGAGTCACAAAGTTTTCAAAAATATGTATTTTTGGTCAATTTTACAGTTAAGGTTCTTTGGGTTCCCCCTGTTTGTGGTATATTCAAAACTGTGCAAATATGTTTCCTACCATGCTTAGCTAGACTAAAAATGCCCTGATATTCTAACTCAAGCTCTGATCTGCTCATCTCAGCACTTTTTCCAAAATACTGACCTTTTCCTCTCACGCTAGCCTGTGTGCCACAGGACAACGAATAATCAGAAAGAAAGAAAGAGAGGAAGAAAAGACCAAGAGAAATCACAAAGGAATTACACTTTTTCTTGGCTCATATGATCTATTATTAATCCAATTTTGCACGGACCCTTAAATTTTTTGGGGGGAGAAAAATCACATTGAGCAAATTAATGAGGTAAACGTAATGATCTGAGATGATCAAAGGATATCAGTGTTGGGCAAAGTATAGCCACCAATTAGTAAAACAAGCACAGGAAAGGGACTAAAATATGCACCAACGCTCCTGATGAAAAGACAGGGTCAGAGAGAATGGACTAATTTCACAAATGAAACGACGTACACCAAGACAGGCCCACGTGTGTGTGTGTGTAGGTTTGTGTGTGTGTGTTTGTTCCAGGAGGAGGGAGGGGTGTGTATGCGGGTCATGTTTAGATTCCCCCTGGGTCTACAAGCAGAGAGAGTAAGAGAGGTCCCACAAGAGCAGCAGGAGAGGAGCTGGCTTTACTTTGATAACAATAATAAGGTAGTTCTCCCTCACTCTCTCTCTCACTGTCTCCTTTTTTTATCCAGCTCTGGCACAATGTGTACTGCCGCTCTCGTTTGATCCATGAAAGAAGCTTGTTATGTTTTTTTTTTTTCTCTTTTCTTTTTTTTTTGAGGAGTTTGATGCACAAAGGAACAGGAGAGAAAAAAAACTTTGGATATAGGCGGCCTCTGTCCGAATTGGACTTTGGTTCATTAGGAAGGCCTCAAGGGGTGTACTTTTTGTTGGTTTTTGTTTTGTAAATTTTTTTTCTGTTGTGTTTTTTTTTTTTGTTTTTTTAAGAGTGAGAGCTGCTTGACCTTCTGAATAAGTACAGTGCTTTATAGTGCATTTGTGTCTGCAGAAACTAGTTACGGGGATCTTATACCCAGTTTCAGTTCCATATTTTTATTCGTTGACTCAACTAGCTTAGCTTTACACAAGTGAGTAAGCCAACTTTATTCAAATTAGCTGCCATTTGATGGATGGATGGATAGATGGACAGTGATTGTTGAGTTGTGAATATCAACCCACTATAATACTAATTGCGAGGAAAAGATGGGTGACAAGACAGAGTTTATACACCATTTTCCCACTGTTACCAGCGAAAAAGCACAATGTCTTGTTTAAGGTCATTTACAGACAGCAAAAACTGATCTAGTCTACAGTAATTCTTAATTAGTGGATGTAAGTGAGATCAGGTAATGAAATAAAACAGAAACACAAAAAAAGTTTCATACGTACCTTACCTTACAACTATCTTTCTGTAACATGTTTTTTCTTACTTTTTATGTTATATATATATATACACATACAAACACATACACACACACACACACACACACACACACTTGTCTTGCTATCTTTGTGAGGACATCTCATTGACATAATGCTTTCCCTAGCCCCTCACCCTAACCATCAAAAATGAATGCCTAACCCTAACCCTTAGCCTAAACCTAATCATAACCCAATTGTAACCCTGACACTAAAACCGCATTTTGAGCCTCAAAAATGCCTTCAACCTTGCGAGGACTGGCAAAAAGGTCCTCACAACGACTAAATGTCCCCACAAGTATAGTAGCATGCCAATTTTCGGTCCTCACAAAGATCTAAAGACATGTACACACACACACACACGCACACACACGCACACACACGCACACACACGCACACACACGCACACACACTACCAGTCAAAAGTTTGGACACACCTTCCCATTCAATGTTTTTTCTTTATTTTCATGACTATTTACATTGTAGATTCTCACTGAAG
>VUQS01045790.1:0-14862 GCA_015108495.1 Heterochromis multidens
AAAGGGTGGAGTGCCCACTCCGGGTCAGGGACGAGTCGCTGCCCCAAGTGGAGGAGTTTAAGTATCTCAGGGTCTTGTTCATGAGTGAGGGGAGCGGGAGATTGACAGATGGATCGGGGCTGCGGCAGCAGTGACGCGGACGCTGTGCTGGTCCGTCATGGTGAAGAGGGAGCTGAGCATAAAAGCGAAGCTCTCGATTTACCGGTCGATCTACGTCCCTACCCTCACCTATGGTCACGAGCTTTAGGTAGTTACCGAAAGAACGAGATCGCGGATACAAGCAGCAGAAATTAGCTTTCTGCGAAGGATGGCTGGCCTCTCCCTTAGAGATAGGGTGAGGAGTTCAGCCAACTGGGAGGGGCTCAACATGGATGTTAAAATCACCCACTATAATAATTTTATCTGAACTGAGCACTAAATCAGATAAAAAGTCTGAGAAATCAGAGAGAAACTCAACGATAGATAACAACAAATAAAACTGGTTTTTGAGTTTTCCAATTAGGGTGGACAAGGCTAAGAGTCAGGCTTTCAAATGAGTTAAAACTCTGTCTGGGTCTATCGTTGATTAAGTGAAGATGGAGTGGAAGATTGCTGCTACTCCTCCTCCTCTGCCTGTGCTTCGAGGATTCTGACAGTTAGTATGACTCGGGGGTGTCGATTCATTTAAACTAACATAATCATCCTGCTGTAACCAGGTTTCTGTAAGGCAGAGTAAATCAATATGTTGATCAATTATTAAATCATTTACTAACTACTACTAACTTAGAAGAGAGAAACCTAATGTTTAATAATCCACATGTAACAGTTTTACTCTTTGGTGTAGCTGAGGATGCTATATTCTTCTTTCTTTGTGAATTTTTATGCTTAAATTGTTTTTTGGTGATTTTTGGTTTGTTTTTTGATGGTCTGGGAGCAGACACAGTCTCTGTGGGGATGGGATTTTGGGGGGATGGCAGGAGGAGAGAAGCTCACATTGTTTTTTGTCTATAAAGCCCACATCGTTTATTGTGATGCACTACTCTGATGATTTTGATTATGAACCAATAAAAATAAAGCCAGTGAGCACCTGGAAGGTAGAAAACTCAATTTAAAAAATTCCTTGCATCATTTTAGGTGGCTGAAGTCTGGCCACTAGTCAAAAGAATCAAAGTCGAGCTTAAAGTTTAAAGTTTACTACCCTGAATTCATATGTCAGTCTTGTACAAAAACAACATCATAACCATGACCTCGAGATGTTGTATACTGACTTTAATCAAAAACCACTCACTCTCATTTGCAGCCTTTCAGAACTTCAGCTTAAGCGCAGTGGAGCCAATAGGATCAAAAACTCTTCACTCTGTGGCTCCATCATAAAAATAATAATCTGTCCATGAAAATAAAAATCTTTTCCCATTAAAAGTTACATTTTCAAAGGTCACATACCATAATTACAGTGCTCAAACCTCTTTAACCAGCTTCCTTAACACTGAAGCATGATGGCATTCAGAAAATTAGATTTTCAAATTAAGATATTAAATTGACAACCCACAATTTGGAATCTGAAGCCAGAATATTTAAAATGAATGCTTTCTCATACACAAACCCATAATTCACCTGTAATCGCTCCTTGTGACCTCTTTCTTTCTCTCTGGCACCGACATATTTTAAGGACTAAAAGTGTGCTTTTCTAAAGTGGTACCGGTATTCAGGATTCCTGGAGGTAGTACAGCTGGTATTTTGCCCATTTTCCTGCCACAGACTTTCGCAACATAGAAAGACTGAATAAAATGTTCCCTTCCATCAGTGCTCAACCTTTTAGTGTTTTGTTGCCATGTTTTATCTCTCAGAAAATGACAAATCACTCCAATGCTCCAATCATAATAACACATATTGCCACAAACTCAACACGACAACCATTTTAACCATATTTTTAATTTATACAGTATCAAACATAGAGCACAGCTAAAATTACAAGTCATTACAAAGTTAAAGCAAAGGTTCTGGCAAAGCTAAAGAAGCCAATTGGCTGATTTTTGGGTTGTCACATTGAAATCTCTCAATATGCTGTATTAGCAAAGAACAACATAGAAAATATTCAAACAGCCCCTTGAAATGACTGAAAAGATGCACTCTAACAGCTAAAATACAACTTTTGTATCTTATTTGGTTAAAAGTCTATCGTTTACAAGTTACACTCAACTTAAAAACTTCAGTAGCACTTCAAAAATGAATGAAAATGATCAAACCAACCTGAAGAAGTAGTAATGCTTCCAGAGAGCATAGTTTCTAATGTATAGTCAATGATTCTGGTCTCTTTTCAGTTAAAATAGAGGCCTGGTGCCTACAATAAGCAGAGAATGTTAAGGTCTCAATCATACAACTTAAAGAATGATCAGAGAACCCCTTGCAACACCTGGTCGCTTTGGGAAAATGGATGATGAGTGGTTGGTTTGCTGTCATTGTAACAGTGATTGCAAAGATGGTACTAAAAGTCTCCTTGTGATTGCTTTGGTTGCTAGCAGATTGTCACAGTTGCTGTAGTTTGCCTGGAAGATGCCAACTTGTTTGCAAACACTTGCCAACTAGTCTCTGAGCGGTAGTGAAACTTGGAAAAAGTGCAACACAAACCAGAAATGGGAAACGTTCGTCTTCAAAATAAAAGTTGTGCTTTATAGCTGCAGCCAACACATTTCAAAGGGCGCAACTTTTACTTTGAAGGCAAACAGTCTTTATTTCCAGTTTGCGTTGCACTTTTTCAAGTTTCAGTATTGGTTTCATTATTCAGGTTTCAGTATTGGTTTCACCTGGTGACTGCCAGCAACCTCCAGCAACCACTCGCCAACTGGTTGGAGAATGCATAATACATATACATATCCTTCCCTAGCTTAGAGACAAGTCTCTAGGATTGTGTGACTGAGGCCTGAGTTTCAGCAGTAGATCATACCCAGCAAACATTGTTAAAACAGCAACGTTATCACCGGGGTCCAAATGCCAGACTGATGTTGGCGTTGATAATACGTATAATAGAGGTCCAACCAGACAAAGTAAGAAATATCAATCAAATTATGGCAATGAAGACATTAAATGCATGTGAAACGTTTGACAAATGTCAATCAGAGTGCCCATTTATGTTTATCTACATGTAAATCCTGTTCGTGGACTTCAGCTCGGCCTTCAACACCGTCATCCCAGACATCCTCCACCGGAAGCTCACCCAGCTTACTGTTTTTCAACCCTGAAAATGACAGGTAGACATCTCCTGTATTTATGAAGTTATGCGGGATCAAAAAGGACTGCTTAAAATTACTGCATGAACTAATGTTAATTAATGTACCAATATTGTAAAATTTTCCCTTTATAGGTATGGCAGTTTAAATGCCTTCTGTTGCCTGCATGCATACTTCCCACACATATTTGGCATTTAGAATTTGATATAAATGTTTGCACATTTTAGTCCACTCAATATTTGTTTGTAAGAACCGAGCTGGCAGCCAGTTGGCGGGTGTGACGAGGTGGAAAAAACTGCTGTCTGCATCTCTTGCCACAATGAAATTCAATGTAAAGCACCTACGGTTGTATTAAAGCAGCAGAGGGACATGGCATTGAAAGGATAGCAGAATGAAAAGAGGAAAATACACTTTCTGCAAAAGCCAGAGTTCCATATTCCACAATATTTATTGAGTTGGATTTATTATCTTGGAGGAAATGTGCTTTAGTTGTTTCCAAAGAGAGCAGAGAGGCGAGGAGGAGGCAGCCACCTGAGAGCCACAGAAAGGCCCAAAATGGCTGCTTTTCTCATCATCTCACAGCAGATTTTCAGAGAGGCAGGGTGTGGCAGTAAACCAGGGCACAGTGGAGGAAAATGGCTTATCTGAAATGATTCTGCTCTCCCGGAACAGCAGGGTGTCCTGTGGCTTAGAGAGTGAGTTTGTTAAAGGTACAACAGACTCTTCATCCTGAGGCAGCACAAGTTTCACCGGTTTCAGTGTAGTTTTTACTCACCTCCTCATTCCTGCAAAACCTTAAAATCTTGTTTCTTTTTGATTGGATTTGAGAATCATTCTCTCTGGTGCTGAAGTCAGACACATGGAGGTGGTATGAAAACACCAAATCAACCCCTGTTTTGCCATTAAACTTATAAGTTTGTTATAAGATTGGCAGGCTGTTTGGTTTTTTGGGGGTGTTTTTTTCTGGCAAACTTTAAGGGCTTCCAGGTCATCACTCAGGGATCAGAATAATCAGGAACCCAGGATATCTTTTCTTAAACTGGCTGCCCTTAGCCTAACGTCAGCAATCAGTCTTAAGGTGGTCAGCTCAGTAGGTCAACCCAGGGTTTCCAAGTCTAGCTATAAGCCTGCTCACATGAAAGAGGCCTTAATGTAGAGAGATGAGCACTGTATTAATAAAGTCTGATTGGGCAACATACAAAACCGGAAAGCTTTCAGTACCAAAAATCTCTTCTTTTGCCTGCAGATTCTGCATATTCATAAGCAATCATAGTCTTGAGCTTATTGCAAATGAGGCATGTTATAAACTTTGGCTTTCTGTATCTCTTTCTGTTCTTTGCCAACTAGCCAAGAACTGGGATCTGTCATCCAATCACATATAAAGGCTCAAATGACCATATCTTATATCACATCTCAGACCTACGAAATGTTTCTGAGCTATGTTCAAAAGAAAGACAAGCTGCAGTGATCTGTACTTTTCAGGACTTATTAACAGGTTTTTATTTTACCAAAATTAGACTTATGCAGAACAGAAAAGGAAAAAAAGACCTTAAAAGAGAAGTTGCAGCCCTCACCACTTTCAACCATTTGCTGCTGAAAAATTTGGCGTCAGTGACAAATTTCCCCAGTTCTGGTGCATTAATCAGTGTATTGTGCATACTGTGATGGTGGAGGATTTTTTGGCCATTAGTTAAACATTAGTGAAATGTTTATTCATATAGCAAATTTGAGTACAACAGACATTGACCATTGTGCTGCAATTAGGAAAATGAATTTACAAAACAGTAAGAAAGCATAATTAAGAGCATAACTAAAATATAATTATAAATAATTAAAAGTAAAAATCTGTACTGTTCATATACTTTTCATGATGCTGTGCTGCCCGCACTCTGCATGGACATCTTCATATTTCTGCCTCGGGTCTGAAGAATTGTAGAAATTATTACTTCTATAGTTATCATCAAAATATTTTACTATTAGCTAACAACAAGAAGTGGTGGAGGAATTTTATAGAGCCGTTCTTTTAGTAAAAGTAATAAAACACTATGAAAACGCCTATACTGTACATAAAGTGTAAAAAATAAAAGCAGTTGTTTTGCAGAAAAATGTTCCCAATCAGTGTTATATGGATCAGTATTACTGCTGTGGATGTTTAAGATTGAGCTCACTTTAAATACTTTATATTTTGTTGAATCTACAGTATTGCATTTTTTTTCTCCTTCACTAGTCTTGCAGTGTTGCAAGGCTTAAGCAGTGTGTGACATGGTTTGCTGTCAATATCTACAGGAAGATTATAAAAAAAAAATTATGAAATCGATAGGCACTACAGATTTCAGTAGAATCAGATGCAGTGTAGTAGTTTACACATTCGCCTAACAAGTGAAAGATCCCTCGTTCAATCCTGGGAGGAGAGAGACAAATCCCTTGAGGGTTACATCAGGAAGGGCATCTGGCATAAAAATCTGCCAAATTGAATATGTAGAGCTACCCGCTGTGGCGACCCCTTGTTGAAAGATGCAGGGAGCAGTTGAAAGTGGCTTTCTAGAGGCAAGCAGAGTTAAGACTGCTTCCAGAGACAATAGATAACTGCAACCACAAGATGGCAGCAATTTAAAGGATGACATAAACAGGCATGAGAGAAGCTTATGGGACAGAATGCTGTTTGAGATGAAAGGAGAAGGGAGATCGATTCCATTTTTGTTTTAATAGATATTTTTAGATTTCACTGGGCAAGCAGTGCTTGACTTGCTTACCCTGACAGAACCCCACTGTGTTAGTGGGGCAGAGGTTAGCCCCAGAGTTTTGGGGCTTACAAATTGCAAAGAACTGATTGAGCATAAAACCCAGCTGGAACTACTAACAGCTGCCGATCAGATGACATAACCATTCAACATGTGGTATAAATTGATAACATGTCGAATAGATATTTAAGGACAAGCCCATGGAAGCCATTATAAGTGAACAAAAGGATTTTAAAATTAATCCTGAATTGCACTAGTTTTCGGTGTAACAATGCAAACATTAGTGTGCAGACTTACCTGGTCATGAGGCCTCTTATGAATGAACAACTCTCCCCCTTTACGACATTGACTCAGCTCCAGAAGGGCTTGGACAGGATTAGCTTCGACCTCTTGAGTCTAAAATGATCCAATCCAGACACTCTTCAGCACTTTTCAGATAGTTTAAATTTGCTCAAAGTGTTCCACATAATCACTGAAGTTGATTATAATACAGAACAAGTGTAGACTATAATTACTGGATTGAAAAACCACTGGGCAATTAAAACTCACTAACTTGTTATTTCACCTGTCAAACCTTATCATCCTGTGCTGATTAGCTTTCCTTGTTGTTCCTCCTATATATTATTCTGCTTCCTACTGAAGGCCCAGCATGATTTGTGTTGTCATTTTCACATCCACATAATGTTAGGGTTGTGAGCCTTTGGTATTTTATACAGTGTTTTTGTAGCTCTTGTTTCACATTGAGAAAATGTGTCTACCTGACTGAGTGTTATGTTCATTTTCATATCTCTGAAAACTCCCAGGATACAGTCATCATTTGAGTATCTGTGGCTGAATAACTTTCCATTCAGTTACCCAGGGGGAAAAAATCTGTTTATTTACTTCTTGTAGGAGGACACATGATAACGGCACAGGCGACAAGTTGGTTGGGACAATTCAGCACAGCGGCATTGTGCTGAGACGGATGGAAGCGAGTCACCTCGCACAGTGTTGTCCCCAGACAGACCTAATTTTCTCTTCTGCTCGAGTTAGCACATTCACACTCGCTGCTGGGTGAGACGCTTCAATCTTAGAAAAACTGTTTTTCTTTTTTCTTTATTTTTTTCTTATGTAACAGCTTTTTAAGACATGTAGCTATAAACACAGTAGCTGGATGAATTTGCTTCATTCTCAGTTATGTTGTGTTGTCAGACCAAGTGGGTAAGAATATTGACTTTATTTTAAACTCTCTGATGCTTTTCATGCTTTTCCCAAGACTTTGCTCACCTACCACTTTATTAGGTACACTTTGCTAGTACTGGGTTGGACCCCAGTTTTCCTTTACAACTGCTTTAAATGTTTGTGGCATAGATTTAACAAGGTCCTGAAAACATTCCTTAAAGATTTTGGTCCATGTTGACATGATAGCATCACACAATTGTGACATGGGGCGTTATCCTGCTGGAAGCAGCCATCTGAAGATGGGGACACTGTGGTAATAAAGGGATGGACATTACACCACCCTCTGCAGCCTCAGCTGTTGATGAATCCGTGCTTTCATGTTGTTTGCACCAAAAACTGAGCGTAATGTCCAAATGTTGCAGCAGAAATTGAGACCCCAGGGCTCCACAAAGCTCCAGCATATCCTATGGATATGTCCAGGTGGCAAATGACCCAACCACCTCATCTGGCTTATTTCACCTTGAAAGAGTAACAACTCTATTCTGAGCTCCTCACCCTCCTTCCAAGTGTTGGCCCACAGTCCCATAGAGAAAAGTCATTTCGGACATCTGTATTTGTGAACTTTGGGTCAGTACCAAGAGCTTCATGACCCTGGGTGAAGACAGGAAAAGATCAAGTGCTAATTTCAAACCTTTGCTTTGATTATTACCTTCTTCTGTTAAAAGGGGTGCATTACTGAAGATGAGGCTACAGTCTTCCTTTCTTCTGTCTACCCTCCCTCATTAACAACTCCTTAAAATCTGTAAAGCCACTCTCTCCCAGCTTCCTGAGGCCAATCTGCAGTTTTCTCCTAAAGTACCATGTCCTGTGAAAGCTGTAACCTTCTGTAAATGGTCCATTTTTCATATTGAGTAAAGTTTTGTAGTCTTTAAACTGGAGTTTAAAAAGTAAAATTGGAAGCTGCTTCATTCAGAAACCATCTGGTCTTAGATAAACTGGATGGCCGGATCGTGCTTGTCTTCTGGAAGTGACGTTAAAGAACTTTATTAGAAAAAGTCCAACAGGGGAAATGACCTTCATCTCTTTCAATCATTCTGACAGTTGATTCTGACCAAAATCTCATCAACTGCTTCACAGTACACATGCTCACATCTTTCTTATCCGGGTGCACAGCTCTCCAACAGTCAACACAAAACGAGTCAATTTCAACAGACTCTCAGTTCAGCCTTTAATGAAACAGACTGGCTGGAAAAAAAGTTGCAGCTTTCTGCAGGTATTCAAAAAGTTCACTGGTTCATGGAGAAGTACTTAAAGTCTGGAAAGATTAAAGCACCACAGCAAATACAACACAGTAGTGGGTTATATCACATATATCCGTCATAGCCTCTCTATCTTTGTTAGTAAGTTTAAGTTTATTACATCTTTATGTCAGTATCTATGCAGTTTGACATTTTGTGTATTTCCTTCTTCGCATAATGATTCTGTAATGGCAATGTGGGTATCTTAGTTGGTTAGCAGGATGTTCAAGACTGAAACTATAAACAATTATTGAATGGATTGTCAGGCAATTTAATGCTAATATTCTTGCAATCTTAGGGTGGATTTTGATAGGATTCCTATGATAATGCTTAAAGATACTGAGGCTGATTCATTTGAGAATCAAAATAAAAGTATTTTATCCTAAAAACTTCAGCTAACCAGCTAGCCCTGCCTGTCCTACAATGTCATATTTTTTCCTACCTGAGTCTTTGACGTCATTCAGTTGTGCCTCTAATTTTGTCCAGCTGACCAAATCCAACTCCACCGCTTTGGACTGCAGCTGGCGATGGTAGTCCTTGTTCTGTTCTCGGGGAGATCAGCTGCAAGCCTGAGGGCTACTCCAACTAATAACCAAGGTGCTGAAGTTGGAGTCCACCTGTAGGATGAGAGACTCCATGGAGAGCCAAATAATGCTACAGTCACACTAGAAAAAACAGTGGTTAGAGACCGCAGTATGACCAAAATCATTGCAACTGTGTGCAATGAACTTGCGATTTTGCTGCCTTTCAAATGGTTGCTTCAAAGACGGGGACCACAGAGACTGCGGCCACTCATAGTTAGTTGCTGTCTTCAAACTGACTTTGGTGCATCAAGACTATCTGTCTTGCTATGTGTTGCAAATCTGTTGCCATCTATGTACATAGAAATTCACATGAACTACTTAAATTGGAGTTCAGCTAGAACCTCATCAATCTGAGACAGAAATTCCTCCACAAAAGGTGACGTAGTTGCTGCTGGATGGCGTTTAACTGCAAAATGACAGCTTCTCATCAGCCTTGATTTTATATAGGAATATAACTAGAATGCAACCAGTTGGCAATCAGTTGAGTCGAGTCCCAAATTGCAAAGAGACGCAGATGAGTTATGCTCATCAGCGCAGATTAACTCAGATTGATTGCAATATGTTGGCAATCTGTCTGCATTTATAAATTAAACAGCAGTTATTTGCAAACCTTCACTTATCTGTCCGAGTGTGGTTGCAGTCAGTCTAAGTTGGACTGCTATTATTTGGAGACTGGTTGCCTGTGCAATCATCTTCTGGGTGACCAGTTGGTCATTACAACTATTTGCAATCGGTCTCCAACAACAAAAAAATTCATTCCAATTACCAGGCAACCACTGATTTTTCCTAATCACAAGGAGGTTGCTGTTCTAATTTTATTCTAGTGTGACTGAGCAATTATTGACATTGAGGCCTACCACAACAACAGTCTGGTCTACATGGAGGTTGGCAAACATACATTTAGCACCTTTTAATCATATGATCTATATGATTCCTCTAAAAAGCAGATGCCAAAATAAGGTAATTCCCATATATAAGATTGCTCTCCTTCACTAGTCTTGCATGCAACTGAATTCTTAGTTTCAGTTGTTTCTTCTCAAAATAATGAAAACAATAAACCTATTACTGTCAGTATATTTCAGACTGAGCTTGAATATACTGAAAACAAATATATAAACTGTGTGTTTTGGGAGTTGATTGTTGACTGGCCCATCAGTAATGTATTTTAGAGCCTTACCTAACCTATTTTCTGCTGCCAGACTCAGTCTTCGGATGAAAGCATCATGCTTAAAGCATAAAAATGTGAGTGTGTTTCTATTCAGGCTGAAAGGATATTTTAGTCATTGTGGGATTACTTCTGCTCATTATGTGCATGAAATGATTCTCTGTGTGCGATCGCTGTCAGTCATTTGACATTTCAAATGTTCTCTTGCTATTCTTCCCACTTTCACACCAGGGGGAAACAACGATTAAGTATGCAGCAGTGGGGCTGCAGTTCATACATGTATTCATGCATAGTAAATGTGTAGTGAAGTGAGAGTGTTTAACTCGGTGGTTGTTCTTGCCCACTGATACACGTCTCTCTGCCGCTGCATGATTTACATGTTTACACTGCGTGAATCTGTCAGGATGCCTCTCAAACACAGCTGCGGTGTATTTGATCCAGGTTTTACCTGCACATACACAATCATCACAGAGCATCAGTAGGGTGTAAGATTCAACATCGATGATGAAGAAGATTGAGGGAAATGATAAAGCATTATTACTGAAACATCAGTTATTAATTGCATTTCAGGAGCGACTATTTAAACATGTTGATTTTTAGTAGGAGCTGTCATCTGGGCTCATATTGTGCTCCACGAACTCCCTCTCCACTCCAGTGTTTTAAGAATTAATGGCTGTCTGCCTGTGTCTGTCTGCAGACATCAGTCATACCTTATCAGTCTGAAAAATAAGGTGCTTCAGGATGTTCAAGAACAATCATTGTACCAAAATAATTACCATTACAAGTTGTCATCATTTAGTTTGGCTTTGTACTTTATCCACACCCTATATATCTGCTCAAGATGTTCTTAGACAATTGAGAATCCATAGGCATTCTCTCAGGCCTGTGAGACTCTATTTTGAGCTAAATAGTAAATTGCTAATGCTTAATTATGCACCAGCTGACAACAGTCATCTCAAGGTGCTTTATGTTGTAAGGCGAAGCAGCATGTGGCGACAGTAGGGATGAAGAACTCCGGTGGACATGTAAATTTTTTTTTTTTTTTTCCATTTCCTGTGGTATTCCAGTTTGGAGCAAAGTAGTGGGTCAAAAACATCTGATTTTATTTATTTATTTATTTACTTACTTGTATGATAACTTTAGTATAGGCCTATGAATAGTTTCCCAGTGATAAGGACCTGTAACTGGGAACCTCCAGCAACCACTTGCAACCAGTCAGGGAATTCTTATTTTTTTCTACTAAAAAGTGGCTGCTAGGCAATTGCCAACTGGTTTCTAGGTCTGCGTGATCGGGGCCTTATATAAAATAACAAAAATGTAAATTCATTACTCTCCTCATGCTATTTCAGTTCCCCCAAAGCTCCCTATCTTCTCTCCATCCAACCACTGCAAAGCAGAAGAATTGGGGTTGTAGTGTGCCTGGTAATACATCAACAAGTACAAAAAAGAGGGAGTCTAAGAATATTTTACAATTACTCCATAACCCTCACCTGAACTGTCTTGCTATCATCTATTTAAGTGGCATCAGTGATAATAAAGTTGAATGTTTGACCTCTGTCACTGTATAAATCGTGAATACACTCACCAGCAGCTTTATTGTACTTTCATGTGTTGTATTTTGTGTAGTGTGCGGAAACAAATGCCTAAAACTCAAAAAATGGGCATTCATTCATAAATTCAGTGGTGACTTTAGTTATCTGAGCGGCCATGCGTGCTGCAAACATGATAATTCCCACAAAGCACTGTTGTTGTAAACAGTCCCTCTTGTTTTCTGCACATTTCGCTGTGGAGCTAAAGCTGCAGCCCCCCAGAGGAAGATCTCTAACTGTGGTTGATTGGTGCTTTGGTGGTTCTGTATCTTCTACCTCCCTGTATCGTTGTCATTCACATCATCACAGGACAGAACTTTGTTTGCTTTTATAGCTTTACTCAGAAACCACTAACAGATGAACAGATGCTAAATGGTTTTCAGAAACAGTAAACAAGCATCTATATTCATGGTGCGTCTGATGGTGTGTGTGAGAGTGTGTGTGTTATAGGATTGGCTGTGTGACAAGTAGCTCTGTTGTAAAGGAACTTCTCTGCTCGAGTCTCACGTCAAACAGCCAGAAGCCTTATGGCCCTAAAAGGAGTTGCGCTGTCGGACAAAGATGAACATCTCTGGTCGGTTTTCTGTTTGGACTAAAGCTCACGTTGAACCTGGAGACTTCAAAACAAAAGTGTTACCCTGCATCATTTCTCAGCCGGAGGGTGACTGCCTCCATATGCAGCTGTTTTTCAGAGGTGTCCAAGGGATATATGGGCTCTTTTCTTTTGCTTTTTCTTTTTTCGTTTTTAGGGGCAGAATGGGTCTATTCGCTTGTTAAGTCTGAAGTCATTTGCCATTTATGGGTCCAAATACTCATTCAGTTTTCAAAATACAAACTGAGGCACCGCTGAGAGTTAAAAATGGTGCAGATTCTTTCAGCTGCAAGAAAATGATCAGTGTGGCTGTTCTCCCGAGTGCTACAATTAAGTTTAATGTCCAGACATTCATGCAAAAGAGGATTTACGAGGCTAGACATAAATGTGCATTCCTCGACCAGCTGGTGAGTGGTAGCTGGAGGTTGCTGGGTGAAATTGGATGGAAAGAGGGTTCTGCACCAAAAACCTCCTTGTGATTGCTTTGGTTGCTAGCATGTTGCCTGTTTGCATGGAAGATGCCGACTTGTCTGCAAATACTCGCTAACTACTAGCAGAGCGGTAGTAAAACTTTAAAAAGTGATGTGATGCTAACCAGAAACGGAGAACATTCCCCTTCAAAGTTAAAGTTGTGTCTTAGTGCTGCAGCCAACAGGTTTCAAAAGGTGCAACTTTTACTTTGAAGGCAAACAGTCTCCATTTCTGATTTGTGTCACGCTTTTCATTTTCACTACTGCTCAGAGAGTAGTTGGCGAGCATTTGTAGCGTAGTCGATGCAAAACTACTGGCAACCGGGACAGTCTGCTAGCAAACAAAGCAATAGCGAAGAGGTTTTGTCCAACCGGTCGGGGAATACACATTTTTCCAGAGTGACTGATGGTTGCCAGATGGACCATCACTTCACTTGACCCTATGTGGTAACCATGAATCATGACGGCTTTGTGAACCACCGTGAGATTTCATTGGGTCCAAAATACACACTGAGATTTTTTTTACAACACTATGTTTAAATAGAAATCCATGCTAATTAGTGCATCTTTACTGGAACAATACATTTTAAACTTAAAATATCCCAAAAAAGTAGTAATAGTAATACTTTCCAAAAGAAGTCTATGAAATTTTTATTAAATTAAATACTGTTTTGAGCCCCCAGCAGTATTTAAATTCCCCAAACTTTCCAGTTACTTTCTCATCTATATTCTGAAGGCTGGTGCTGAGGGGGGTTTGTTCATATATCATTCATAGCCAGATTTACAGAACATTTTATACCTACAAACATGGCCAAAATTGATTTTTTTTTTTTTTTTTCTGGGTGTTTGACAGTGTTTTCTGATTTATGTAGTGATTAAAAATGAAAGATTTCTAAAATCCCCTCAGTAAAAGCACTGGGCTCAGATATGCCAACAAAATGAAACCATGTTCAGATCTATGTACTCAACTTTCTTCTGATTGGTTGTCCCTCATTAACTGACTGACATGAACATATAGTGGTGTGAAAAAATATTTTCCCCCTTCCTGATTTCTTAGTTTTTTGCATATTTTTCACACTTACATGTTTCAGATCATTAAACAAATTTAATATTAGACAAAGATAACCTGAGTAAATACAAAATGCAGTTTTTTAATTATTTTATTTATTAAGTGAAAAAAGTTATCCAAATCTACCTGGCCCTAGGGGAAAAACTAATTGCCCCCTAAACCTAGTAACTGGTTGTGCCACCTTCAGTAGCAAGAACTGCAATCAAGTGTTTGAGATAACAGGCAGTGAGTCTTTGACATTGCTGTGAGGAATTTTGGCCCACTCTTCTTTGCAGAATTGTTTTATTTCAGCCACATTGGAGGCTTTTCCAGCATGAATGGCCTATTTAAAGTCATGCCAAAGTATCTCATCTGATTTAAGTCCAGACTTTGACTAGACCACTCCAAAACCATTTTGTTTTTTGTTTTTTTTGAGGCATTCAGAGGTGGACTTACTGGTGTGTTTCAGATCATTGTCCTGCTGTATAACCCAAGTGTGCTTGAGCTTCAGGACATGAACTGATGGCCGGACATTCTCCTTCAGGATTTTCTGGTAGAGAGCAGAAATCATGGTTCCATCAATTACAGCAAGTCATCCTGAAGCAGCAAAGCAGCCCCAGACCATCACACTACCACCACCATGTTTGACTGTTGCTATGATGTTCTTTTTATGAAATGCTGTGTTAGTTTGATACCAGATGTAACGGGACTCAAACCTTCCAAAAACTTCAGCTTTTGTCTCGTCAGTCCACAGAATATTTTCCTACAAGTCTTGGGGATCATCAAGATGTTTTTTGGCAAATGTGAGACGAGCCTTTGTGTTCTTTTTGGTCAGCAGTGGTTTTCTCCTTGGAACTCTCCCATGGATGCCGTTTTTGCCCAGTCTCTTTCTTATTGTTCAATCACGAACTCTGACCTTAACTGAGACAAGTGAGGCCTGCAGTTCTTTAGATGCTGTTCTGGGTTCTTCTGTGACCTCCTGGATGAGTCGTCGATGCGCTCTTGGAG
>VUQS01045791.1:0-18504 GCA_015108495.1 Heterochromis multidens
CAGGTGCTGCTGAGGTGGTGTTGCAGAATAGGATAACAAAGCCCTCTTTTCCACTTCCTCCATTCACAAATTGGCCACAATAGGAGAAACTGGGGAGCCCATGGTGCACCCATGGTTCTGCCTGTTTTCCACAATATCTGTGAATGGTACTCATGGCCATTGATCAATGGTCATGACAATTTGCATACTATTGATCATGAAACTGACCAAATGGCCCATTGTTAGTCAATGGTGCTGGTTTCGGTCATTATGCAATGTACTGTTTATAAGGCTGGGGAAGCCTGCAGTCAGCTGAGACTGAAGAAGTCACCAGTTGGTGACGAAACGTTTCTCCCACTAAAAAACGTTACGTCCAGATGAACAGATTCAACTTTTTGGGATTCTTTTACCTGGATTATTGAGCATGCATCAAGAAATCCCAAATGGCATTCTGGCACCTTCACTTAATGAGTAATAGGCAGATTATTAAATAATACTCTTGATTTTGTTAATTTTTCATGTGCTGCAGCCTGACATCACGCCCAGCTGAAGACATTCAGATACCTGCTCAGTAATAAGAAAATAATCTCATCCAACACTCCTGTTTACACACGCCATGCATTCATTTTTCCTCCTCTTACTCGTTATGTTCACGGTGCAGATGTCAATAAAGTAGTGGTCGTGCCACTTCAGTAACTAGCTAGCACTACAGAAGTGGCGCGAGCATAAATGGAGTAATATTTTCTAAGTGGCAGGTAGTTTAAAATGCAACATTACAAATCACTTAACAAATGTTACCAAACACACAAAATGTTTCTGCACAGTTTGTCTTGCTGGCTAAATTTATAATTGCTATATTTCCCAAGAGAGAACAGAGGCGAAAGATGAGAAATTATTTTCATGTTAATTTTTCTAAATCATGCTAGATTTTCAGATACTGAATCTATGGATGATGTGTTGCTGAACTATGTTTTTGTGAAACATCTTGCAAGACAAATTTGGATATAATAATTTCAGGTTATTCAAAAGCTGCACAGAAATACTAGACAGTTTAGCACGGTTTAGTGCAGGTTAAACTAATTAGCTTGGACTACTGTGGTAAAGTCTACAGTAATGCACTATGTTGTTAGACTGGTACAGGGCAGACTATGGTGTTCATGGTGATTATTATGTTACATTAAGGGTATCAGACATCAATTTTTTTTTTTCCAAGGTACCTTTTACACTAGCTTTATAGAGTCAAGGGGTTAGAAATCAGCCATGTTGCACCACTACACTCTGTCTTAGGGTTGTCCCACCTGCCAGATCCCACTTTGTACTTTTTTGTACTCCTGAGTACATCCCTCTGTTCCCTCCCTCTTTTCTCCTTTTATATTTTTTTTATAGGAAAGATTATATTGATAGATTATTATCTTACAGAAGCCTCTGTAAAATTTAAGGATTCCATCAAATCAGTCAGACCAACTGTATCTGACCTGATACACTAAGGAAGGCTGTTCCAAAGTTTAAGTGATACAACCTCAAAAGCACGACCACCTCTGGTTTTAAAATAAGACAAGAGGCTGTTGAGGTTGATTGGCTTAACAGCCATTACTATGCAGACAGTACTTTATTATCTGCATAGTAATGATGGGAAATGTCTTTAAAACTGTTTAATAAATGAACCAGGGGTAACATATACAAAGAAAATTGGTCCAAGGATTGAGGCCTGAGGGACATCACATATGAGGGACCCTGATGAGGACATGTAGTTACTAATGTGAATTCTGAAATGTCTGTGTGATAAGTATGATGAAAACCATTTTAAAGCAGTGACAGAAATACGGACCCAATTCCGTAAACTGTCAGTTAGAATGGTATGATCAGTGGTGCCGAAGGCTGCAGATAAGTCAAGTACAACTAAAATCGAATATTTACCTTCATCTTAGAGCATAAGAATATCATTGGTCATTTTCAGGACTGCTGTTTCAGTGCTATGATTTTGTTGAAAACCATTGGAATTTATCAAATATATTATTACTTTCAACCAGTCCAAGTAACTGATGGGCCACAGCTTTCGCCACGATTTTAGAAATGAATGGAAGGTTGGAAATGGGCCTGTAATGTCTAAAATGGTGGGATCTAGGGAGGATTTTTAAAGCAGAGGGATGACAGTGGCTTTTAAAGCAATCTGGCATGCACACAGACGATAGAGACTGGTTGATAATAGAGAGGAGCCAGGGAGAGATAATAAGTAGAACCTCATTATGAAATTTGGGAGAAATATCAATTGGGCAGGAAGAAGTGCACATATGAGAAACTATATCCAGCAGATCTGTCGTGGAAATTAGATAAAACTCAGACAACAGGGTGGGCTGAGACACTTGGACAGATTGACAGATACCAGGCTTGAACTGTGATCTGATATTATTGATCTTACCAGCAAATAAATTATGAAATTTTTCACAATCATCAGAGTAAGAAGTCTGTTGATGGTGTTAAACAGGAACCTAGGATTGTGCTTTTACTGCTAATTAATCCAGAGAAATAGGATGTTCTTTCATCTTTAACACAAGTTTAAGGTTAGGTTTATTTTTGTTTTATCTATCTATAAACAATCTTCAAGTAAGTAGGTGTAATATTTTTTGTCTCATTTCTTTTAATTGAGTTCTCATTTACTGGAAAAAACTGTAAAAATCTAATATTCTAATGCTTTTGTTGTCTAGAAGAGAAGAAAATTGGTTCTAATGGGTTCACAAACTTTCAAGCACCACAGTAAGCCTATATGCTGTTCGAGGCCAATCAAGAAAATGTTGCTGCATAAAACATGCTTTGCCCTGTGTTAAGAGGTAAACAGCAGAAACGGTGGAAATGACATGTCAACATGACACAGTCACATAGAAAAACATGCCCTACTTCTCATAACATCAACAGGGAGCACATTAATTACTCACTTATCTTGGCTGACAAAAATGTGTTCTCTTTGTGGGAGTATTTTGTTCTGATTTATTTGTGCTATAATTATAAAAACATTTCCTGCTTATGTGCACCATACAGTAAAGGGTAATAAAGGGTAAAATGAGCTGCTGTACAGAAATGGGAGTCCTACAGTATATGTTTTTGTTTTTTACGTCCCTTAACTTTTTGATTCATTTGTTCTTCTCAGATGGGCTGGCAGCTTTCCGGACGTTTCTTAAGTCAGAATTCAGTGATGAGAATATTGAGTTTTGGATGGCCTGTGAAGACTACAAAAAAATCAAGAGCTCAGCTAAGCTGGTGTCAAAAGCAAACAAGATATTTAAGGAGTTCATTGAGGTTCAGGCACCAAGAGAGGTGAGTTAATGCATTCTTCTACTGACTTGAGTCAACAAAAAGCCTATTAAATAAAAATGCATAATTCACTGCTTTCACCTAATCAAAAGAAAAGAAAAAAATATGTTTTTATTATGGTAACAGGATAGTAGTCAGCTACGTAGTAACATCTAGTAGTAGTAGCAGTAGTAGTTACAATAGTAGTATCATCAAGGGTTGCTCTTACTTTCTAAAAAATTGTTCTTAAACACATCCCACTATTACGATGCCTATTGTTTCATTAGATGTACAAAATCTATTTGGTTGGGTGAGAATATGGCTGGGTGGTTATACTTTAGAAGCACATGATAGAGTGCCAAAAGAGGATCTGTGGTACTGCATGAGGAAGTCAGGAGTGGCAGAGAAGTATGCAAGGCTTGTGCAAGACATGTATGAGGACAGTGAGACAGTGGTGAGGTGTGTAGGTGAAGTGACAGATTGGTTTTAGGTGGAGGTGAGATTACATCAGGGATCGGCTCTGAGCCCTTCTTGCTTGCAGTGATGTAGGACAGGTTGACAAATGAGGTCAGGCAGGAGTCTCCATGGAGTATAATGTTCACAGAAGACATTATTATCTGTAGTGAGTGTATGGAGCAGGTGGAAGAGAGCCTGGAGAGGTGGAGGTATGCTCTGGAGAAAAGAGGAATGAAAGTCAGTAGACACAAGACAGAAAACACATGCGTGAATGAGAGGAAGGCAGTTGGAAAGGTGAAGATGCAAAGAGTAGAGGTAATGAAGGTAATTTAAATAATATATGGTGTGGGTGGAGATGAGTGTCAGCAGTGATGTGTGACAGAAGGATAGCAGCAAGAGTGAAAAGGGAGGTTTACAAGATGGTAGTGAGACCTGCTATGATGTATAGTTTGAAGACGGTGGCACTGAAGAAAAGACAGGAGGTGGAGGTAGAGGTGGCAGATGACTGGTTAAGCAGTTTGGAGACAAAGTTAGGGAGGCCAAGATGGGTTAGAAATGTACAGAATAGGAATAGTGGCTATATTGGACAAAGGATGTTGAAGATGGAGCTGCCAGGCAGGAAGAAAAGAAGAAGACCTCAAAGGAGGTTCATGGATATAGTGAGAGGGGACATGCAGTGGGTCGGTGTGACAGAAGACAATGCAGGGAGAGGGTGAGATGGAAGCAGATGACTCCTAAAGAGAGCAGCCGAAAGAAGAAGAAGAAGAAGGTTAGGGTGCCCTCAGTAGCTGAACACCAGTTTGTGTCAAAGCTGGCTCAATCTTTGCTACCTGTCATTCTCTTGATCTCTTCACCCATATTGTTTATTGGATAGCTGCAGTAGATATAAAGGCAAAAATTGCAAAGTAATGCTGAGTTAGAATTACTTGCTATATCATGGCTTCCACTAATAGCAGGAAACAGAAAATAAAGAGTTAATATCAGTAGCCAAGTTGCATGCTCTGACCCATTCATTCACCAGTGAATTCATGCTTAAAACATCACTGCCAATTACACCTTTTGTGCTTCACAGACATGACCATTAGAGATCCCAGACTTGAAAAACAAACGTGTCATTTAAACAAAAATTCTGTACTTTGTCTCAAAGTCCACCAAATTCTAAGCTCCTCTGAAGCAACTATCAGACTCAAGACAGCCTGTCATTACAGTTAATTACATTTTTATTTGGGTTCTTTTTACTCATATCAAATTCCTACTGTGATGCTGCCTTCAATCTAATATGGCAGGGGCTACAGCATTAAGATGCACCTCTGATTAATTCAAAACAAGGAGGCATGTATCAGAGTCAGTATTTACTAAATCTTTAGGGTTTTCCCATTAACTTGCAGAACTGTTTCTTTTATGTTTGTTTGTTTTTTTTGTTTTTTGGGGGGAGGGGCACTTTATAATTTAGCTAAGAATAATGCAAACACAGGAGTTATGTTCACACAAAAACTGACTGTCACACAAATTAAAGTAAGTGACTTCTCAAAATGATTCTTTTCTCTCTGGCAGATTAACATTGACTACCGTACCAGGGAGAGGACTAAGCAGAGCCTGGCAGATCCCACCCCAACCAGCCTCAATGAAGTCCAAGGTAAAATCTACAGCCTCATGGAGAAAGACTCCTACCCACGGTTTCTCAGGTCCAAGATGTACCAGGATATAGTCAACAGGGCACAAGCGCGAGGACAACGAAGGTCTGTTTGACAAACAATGGCAATAAAACTGGACCTCTACTGTAGATCATTTATCCTTTGAAATCTCTTAATACTGTGAATCTGCAAGGATGGGGTGACCTGCTTGACTGTTTCCTTTGTCAACACCAGCTCCGTGCATGCAATCCCTCTAGATAAAACGTGTCTCTGTG
Organism: Heterochromis multidens; assembly: GCA_015108495.1. Taxonomy (NCBI): domain Eukaryota; kingdom Metazoa; phylum Chordata; class Actinopteri; order Cichliformes; family Cichlidae; genus Heterochromis; species Heterochromis multidens. The sequence goes on from VUQS01045791.1 coordinate 5,633, forward strand.
GACTGCAATATACAGTACAAGGAGTTTGGATGATTATAAGCTAATGGTTTGCTGAGCAATCTGTCTGATAATATCAAAATAAAATTACCATGTCATGCAATAATGATATTTATCACAATATTTGCCATGTTTTGTTAGTTCTGTAGCTATGTTAGTTATTTATTTTTTATATCAGTCATGCACTATGTGATTAAAGGTAAGACCATAGGACACAACATTTAAAAGTAAATGGAAACACTCAAAGCCCAAATATTCAGCTTTAAATGTACAGCTATTTAAAAAGGGCCCTAGTGAACAAAACTCAAATAAAGGCTGGCAAGTGTAGTTTGAATTGAGATATACATTCCAAGGTAAATAAACTTTACAGTCAATAAAGAAATTAAATGAGTTCTGATCAAAAGGTCCTGGAAGCAAAAGCCATGATAAGAACCTCTGAATCTGCCGTTTAAGGTAATCTCAATGTGCACCTCTGGATTGCTTCCAGTGCTGCTGCTATTGTTTGATCACTACATGGAAGTACAGTTCTGACTAACTGCATGTGTGAACCTGTGATTTTACAATGGTCCTCAAACTTGAGAGACCAAATACCAAACTTCATATCACGCACACTACTTTCAGAAGATGTGAGCTCCCTTCTAACAGCAGAAGAGTCCACTTAAAGCAGTGGATCTGTTGGAGTAAGACCAAGAACATATCTGTGTGTGTGTGTGTGTGTTTTGACTTTATTGATTAATATGTTTGTTTTCAAAATCCTAAAGGTGAACACTTTGCAACCTGAAGCTGAGCTTTTTGGTCTTGCCAAGACAATTTTTCCTCACCAGCTGCCTACTTCTCAAATTTGACTTCAGTCCAAATGGTCATGATGTGACTTCCATCTGAAAAAAGCAGAGGCAGTGAAGAGGTGTACAGAATTCTAGCCAAACTAAAATTGAGTATGTTTTTTTTTTTTTTTAATAGGTAAAGTGAGAACTTTGTGATCATACCTTCTGTACTTTAGTGACTACAGTTGGTCAGGAACTTGTACATTTTCATAGCAAAATAAATGAATTGTCTCGTTGTGGCCAGTTCACATTTTTTATTATATCTTTTGCATATATTATAACCAATAACTCTTCCTGCCTGAATGGTTGTTACACATAGAAGCCAGGTGTAGCTTTAAACAAGAGATTTTGAGTACTCATTGGTTGATAATAAACACAAAATTGTATATAAAAATCACTGGGTTGAAATTAAATGGGGTCTACATGTTATATGTTTTCCAACTTATACATCCACCCCAACCCCTCTCCCTGTGGACTTTGTAGCTCTGCATCACCCTTGTTTCTTATTTGCTTCCATTATATTACTCTGCCAAGTAGAGGGTGCTATCACAATGAAACATGGGTCATAGCAAGCTGCACAAATGATCTGCTGGGTGTCTTTTTCAGGGGGAGGAAGTTCTTTTTACAAGCCAAACTATGTTTTTAGTTGAGCTTGCATTCTCCATCACACTACAGTGTACTGTATATACATTTCCAATTGTAGATGATGTATTTTCTCTGTATACTTTATTTTCTGTCCTTTCTACTCTATTTACTCAAGACTTGCATTGAGTAGTTTTGATATATTTTATCATTGAGAAAAGTCTGTTGTGGTAATTATCATTATTGCTTTATTGCTCAGCACTGCCACTAATTGTCTTACCTTCTCTGTGAAATAGACACTGTTGTATGCAGGTAATTAGACCTGTTGTTGTAGTTTGTGTGTTTACAATAAACAACTAAGTGAGTGACCACTTAATATCTGAAACTGTGCCAAAATAATGAATTGCACTTAGATGTTATTGCATAATACTGTGTATTTTAAACTGCAGGTAATCTGTCAGTTCAGTTCACTAAGTTCAACAAGCAGAGATTAGCTTTAACTTCTGTTCAAATTGTTTCATATGGTTTAAGCAGTCAATGATTCCTGGGTGAGATTCTCTTCATTTGGTTAATTTAAACTATGTAAATAAAATAAATAATTAAATGTAATGACTTTCTTTGGATTATCAACTATGAAAAAGTTCCTTTGTAGAGTTAAAGAGTAATTTAAATCCCATTCTAAAACGGAAATTAGAGTTGATACCTAATTAAGTAAAACATGGAGTATAAACAGCAGATGTTTTATCAAGGTGAATATGAAATACTGGAGTCTTGTTGACAATCTTCCAGTGAATTCCATCCAATCTTTTCTGAAAATTGTTGTCTGCATGATGCAGTACTCAGAATTATATTCTTAAACATGTATGGTATGTTAAGAAAATGACTGCAGATAACTATTTATAATATTTCAATGTGCTCCCTCAGCATTTGATGTGTTCCTGCATTAGATGTGCTCCTTAACTTATCAATCCTTTAAATGAATTAAATGACAAACTTTCCTGAGCACTTAAGGGGTGGTAAATATTTTTTTTGTGCATGTGTACCACATAGCCAACCTGTTTGAAATGCCAGAAAATGGATAAAAAGAAGAAAAAAAACATACTGCCATATATGGTATGTTACTGTGCTCCACTTGAATGTAATCTCCCTCTTCTTCTTTTTTGCATTAAAAAAATTAATCTGCATTTATAGTTGTGCACTGTGTGACTTCATTCTCATTACACCAAAAGGTATTATTATGAAAGTGCATTCATCCACTGATCAGACAGACGGGTTGACCTCATTTCCCAGCCATTTTATAACTGCAGTGAAAGCAGACCAAAACATTTCTAATAAATAAGAAGCCACTTCTCAATCTACATGATTCACACCTCTGCTAAAAAAATAAACTTTTGAAGAACAGATTCAGAATTGCAGTGTTGTTTGTTCTATTTACTTTTGTATTAGAAGATTGTGCATGCAAGATCTAAAATAAAAACAAGTCTGTCTATTGATCACATATGTTAATAACCTTTCACTTTTTAATCACATAAATTCAAAGAAGTAAATAAGTTAACACAGGAATGTAATTATGCAAAGCAGACTGGGGTAAAAAAGAGCAAGATACATTCATGAAACTTTGGGATCACTCTTAAATCGTCAATTTTAAAAATGAACCGACACATCCAGTCTTATGTGTATATGTCATAAACTCACCTACAAACATATGCATATGTTTGTAGGTGAGTACATATGAGCACTTAAAAAATGTATCTGTAAACAGACATCCACTCTACAGCTTTAATCCACAATAACTACTTCTGCAATGCTAAAATAAATAAAATGTGTGCTGACAGATTTGCCGTGGAGAACTTTACTCAGCATCTTCACATCTCATCTCATCCTAGGTAAGATTTTCCAGCAAGTTTCATCAGCAGCGAGTTACACTTATATATATTATTATACTGATGACTAGAGTCCTAAATTTTGCATCTTTGCTTACTTTTAAAAGGAAAAAAAAACTAAAAGCAGATGCGTCATCAAACATTCATGACACTATTTTTACTTAGCCACAGTAACCACCACGTATACCTAGTATTTGGGGCACTGGTGGGACGGAGTCACCCACCATTCCATTACAGATCCATTAACTTTCCTGTTGTTGTCAATGTGTTAGTCACTCGGGGAATGAAGAGCAGTCTGAATGTGGGACAGTGCCCTGCTCGATAGACACAACACAAGCCTATCTGGGCCAGCAGACTGCAAACAGAGTCGATGCATATCTCACAGTGGAAGTGATTGCAAGCAGAGCATCAACCCAGCACGTAATGACCCATCTTATCTGTGGTTATGAAAGTGTAAATTACAGTAATGTAATTGAAAATAAGAGACTGAGTAAACTATGTGTAGGTGTTCCTGCCGCTTTTGAAGCGATCCATTATCAGTCCTGTCTTGGTGCTCTTGCAGTTGTAAATACATTGTACTTTTAAAAATGTAATAATTTGTCTACTTTTCAAATAATATCAGGGATAGTGATTCCTTGTGCAAAAACTGGATTTCCACTGTAAATGTACAGTATAGTCAGAAGGCTTTATATACATCTTGACCAGTTGTTGCTGAAAACCTCAATCTTCTTCCCACAACTACAAAGAAGAAGATTTGGACGGTTTGTAAATAAACAGCATATTTGAATTATTCTTTATAATCTTATCCTTTTCTTTCCGTCTATTCTTCTGCTTTAAAATATCTTTTCTGTTTCTCGATCAATCTGTGTTTCTCTAGTCTCTTAATCAATAGTAAGCACAATACCCATGGTGAAGCACTGCCCTGACTATGGATAATTGGGGGGGGATGAGAGAACATTTAATTACTCCTCCTGTTCAGCCCTGAGACAAACAACAGAAGCAGTGTCGGGAAAACAACAAAGCATATTGGATTGCCTGTTTTGCAACAACCTGAATTTAAAAAAAAAAAACATTTGTTTCTATTAGGCACCGCATCACTTTCATTGATAATAAGGTAAGGTCAATTTTGTGAAGGAACACAGAAAATATGAAACACAGCAGCACAGAATGTTTCAGCCTTGTTCTTTGTTTTGTTTTTATGGTACAGTTGCTGTTCATTTCAGTCCTCATCCCACACATCAAAACAAGGAAAGACTGATACACCCAACTCTACACAGGTCCAGCAATAAGTAGTAGAGTTACAAGCTAACTCAGGTTTTGGAGTTACTCAAAAGGAATATATTACATATTACTTGTTAACAGTGTTACAAACTAACTCCTTAGAGTACTTTTTTTTTTAATCGCATAATGTTTTTATTCTTCAATTAAGGTTATTAGTTACTTAGTTACTTTTTCAAATAAGTGATCCATTAGAAAATAATAATAAACTTTATTTATATTTTATTTACCTTTCAGAAACAAAATTGCAAAGTCCTTCTCAGAACACAATAGAAAACAAACAGCAAATAAAACATTTAAGAAGAGTAAAACATTACGTATAAGAAAAAAGTATATTAAAAATGTTAAAAATCTATAAATTGAAAGCAAATATAAAATGATTAAAATAAATTACAATAATCACTACACAGAAATAACTCAAAGTGGAGGCACAGAAAAAGCTTGCTTATAAAAATATGTCTTTCACAGGGATTTAAAAGATTATCTCCTCTGGGATATTGTTCCAAAGAATGGGTGCCCTGACTGAAAAAGCCCAATCACACTCAGTTTGTGGGATGGCCAGCAGAGCCTTGGCTGAGGACCTCAGGTTAGCCAGGGGCATGCGGTCTCACTAACCTATACTTCATTGTCACATAATTGCAAATATATCAAATCTCACATATGCCCACATAGCACAAATCCCCATGCTAATCAGGTTGCACAGAGGTTTGTTGCACTTTATCCTCAATATTTTTTATGCAACAAATTCAAAGTAATGTGCTAATCACCACCCCAAAATAGTTATAGACTCCTTAGACTATGCCATTTTGTTCTTGCTCTCCCATGAACTAATGAACATGTCAGGTGAATACTTGTGCAAAAAAGGTACAGGAAAGGGCACCTAATGTTACTCATGTAACACAACTAACATAATTGTTTGTAAATACTGGATTTTGGAACATTAATGCATTATATTACAGAATTACAATGATGTCGTCAATGTACATTAAATGTATCAAAGTGCAACACATTATTTATTTTGTAAGATCTAGTACAGACAAAATCAGGGTTTAATGAATGATTATTAAATTTATAATAATAATAAATATAGATCTATAATATCATAATAAATATAATATCATGACAAATTTAGTTGTCAGCTTAGCCAGATGACTTTTGAAGATTAGTGTTTCTCTGTTAGCCAGATGTGTAAATAATGCTAGTGTCACACAAGGTAAAAAAGTGGTTGGAAGCTGTGGCACCAACAAAGTAATTGCAACTGTGTGCAAGGAACTTGGAAACTTATTGCCTTTGAAATTATTCCTTCAAAGATGAGTACCAGGTCTGTGACCACAGTCAGCTGCCATCTTGACACGCTTTGACTGACTGACTTTGGAGTGTCAAGCTGGCAATAAAACTGCAATAAGAGAAAGAGAGAACATATTTCTCCCATATTGGCTTCTCTTCATTGGCTCCCTGTTAAATCCAGAATCAAATTTAAAATCCTTCTCCTTACATACAAGGTCTTGAATAATCAGGCTCCATCTTACCATATCACCCCAGTAGAGCACTTCGCTCTCAGACTGCAGGTTTATTTGTGGTTCCTAGGATTAGGCAGTATCGATAAGGAATTGAGTCGATAAGTGAAATCAATAATGGAATCGGAATCGCTAAATTCTTATCAATTCCCATCCCTAGCTCCACTCACCACCATCTTGATTTTTTCTCATCTTCCCTTTTTCTTCTTTCTTTCACTCACACAGGGATAACATTTTCATTGATTCTAATAAAAACATTCTGAAACAGTCTGAGTAAATTAAACCTTATTTAACCATTCTTAAAATACATTTTTCTTTATCCCATGGCCAAAAATGACAGGAAAAAACAGACTTCTGTAAATAAGGTAACTGAGAGTCTTTGCCTATAGGCGGACCAATTGTGATGACTCAGTGTACTTTGACTGTATGGTGGTGGGACAGACTTGTGCTTTTTCAGCCTTTTTCTCCACGAAAAATAAGGGAGACAAAACCCGCCTCTGATGGTTATTGCAGCTAACGTCAGCAGATTTCATCTGGCGTTACCCACTGTGATGTCAGCTCTGACTAAAAGTGTGTCGCCCAAATAATTTGGCACACTTCAGATTTCAATTGCATATGTAGGTGACATGCTCATAGTGTAGTAATATATTGCCTTTGTCCCTGCAGACCTCCCACAGCAACATGAAGACAGAGAGGAGGAGATTCTTATTGACCAGGAGATGACCTCCAGTGTGGACCAGGAGGAACCACAACATCCACAGATTAAAGAGGAACAGGAGGAACTCTGCAGCAGTCAGGAGGACCCAGATCCTCCACAGATAAAGGAGGAGGAGGAAGAATTCAGCACCAGTCTGGAGGACCCAGAACCTTCACAGATTAAAGAGGAAGGGGAACAACCCTGCACCAGTCAGGATGGAGAGCAGGTTCTGCTGAAGGAGGAGACTGATACCTTTACGGTGACTCCTGTTTATGAGGAAGACGGCTACAGTGAACCAGGACCAAACAATGATCTGGTCTTCCCTCAAAGCCCTCCTGAAGCTGAGAATGGGAAGAAATATTATCGTATTTACACAATGAAATATCTTGAAAGAATTCAAACAATTGACAAGCGATATTCTTGCAAAATATGTGGGAAAGGTTTTGCTCACAGATGTAATTTGGTGGACCACATGAGAATTCACACAGGTGAGAAGCCATATAAATGTGAAACATGCGGGAAAAGTTTCAATAGAGTTGGTAATTTTAATGCCCACTTGAGAAACCACACAGGTAAGAAACCCTATTCCTGCGAAACATGTGGGAAAGGTTTCAATCATCGATGCAATTTAGTGGACCATGTGAGAATTCACACAGGTGAGAAACCATACACATGTGAAACATGCGGGAAAAGCTTCAACAGAGTTGGTAATTTTAATGCCCACATGAGAACTCACGCAAGTAAGAAGATGTTTTCTTGTGAAACCTGTGGGAAAGGTTTTAATCGAAGGGGGCATTTTAATGCCCACCTGAAAACGCACACAGGTGAGAAGCCTTACCCCTGTTACACGTGTGGGAAAACATTTATAAATGCATCAAGGCTGAAATTTCATATGATAATTCACACGGGTAAGAAGCCGTATTCTTGTGAAACATGTGGGAAGCGTTTCATTCGAAAAGTGCATTTGACTACTCACGTGAGAATTCACACAGGTGAGAAACCTTATCCCTGTGACGTATGTGAGAAAAGATTTATCGACGCATCAACACTGAAGTGTCACATGAGAACTCACACAGGTGAGAAGCCATATGTTTGTAACATCTGTGGGAAAGCATTTTCTGTCTTATCGACCTTTAAAAGTCACACCTCGGTTCATACAGGTGAGAAGCCGTATTCTTGCGAAATATGTGGGAAAACTTTCAGTCGCAGTGGTCACTTGACTGTACACGTAAGAACTCACACGGGTGAGAAGCCATACTCCTGCAAAACATGTGACAAAACTTTCAGTCAGAGGCATCATTTGACTTCCCATATGAGATCTCACACAGGTGAGAAGCGGTATTCTTGCCAAATGTGTGAGAAAAGCTTCGTTCAGAGCAGTCATTTGTGGCGCCACATGCGAACTCACACAGGTGAGACATCATCGTCCTGAAACATCTGTGGGGAGGGGGATTATCTTGAAATGAAGCTTAGAAATAAAAATGTGAAGGTTTAAAAAAAGAGCTTTCACATCCTAGAGTTCAGGTGTTTACTGCATGTGACAAAGTACTCGATGGGTCAAATGAATCATGTTTGATCTGTCAGAACCGACAATGAGGCTGTCAAATTGTCCAGTGTGTAAGTTTTTATTTTTACAGAAACACATCGCATCTTTTGAAAAATGTTGCCTTAAGTCTTCACTTTTGTGAACAGCTGTAAACATAAGAAAAAGGTCACGTTACAACATACAAAGGCTATCGGCTCTTCTTTTCTCTCTTCTTTCCCCTCACCCCTCTGACAGTCGTGCCCGATGGCTGCCCCTCCCCAAGCCTGGTTCTGTTGGAGGTCTCTTCCTGTTAAAAGGGAGTTCTTCCTCCCCACAGTGCTCGACATGTTCCTCACTGGGGATAGTCAGAATCGTTCTCTCTATAATATTGTAATTAAGACTGCTCGATTATTTTGATCAGTATTGTCGTCAACTTAGCGACCGGTTATTGAACTCAAAATGTGTTGTTTTACAGACTGTAAAGGTAGTCCCACAAGTACACACAACAAGAGCCTCATAGTGAAAATGAAGAGTAGTTTAATCCTGATTTTTAACCATTGAAAGCCAAAATCACCTGCCTGTATTCTGGGATCTGTATTTTCCACTATAAAGCACCTTGAGACGACTGTTATTGTGAACTGACTGTATAAATAAAACTGACTTGAACTGAGCAGAAGTTCCATCTTATTTCTTGTATTTTTTGACATTCTGGACAGTTGAGCAACAAATGAGTTGCATTTCTCTTTGCTTTGTACGGCTGGATTTACAGGAAGTGTTGCAGTTCCTGCACCACCAGTGTGGTGGTCTCTAATATTAAGATATATTTCTCATTATTACAGTAAATGTCTCCAGAGTCTTTTTTTTAATGCAGTGTGCTTCCATGGCATCCACTTGAGCTTTTCAGTTTATATGTTTGTGTATTATGTGATTACATAATCTTTTCATTGTTTCAGACTTTGTGACACACTGTACCACTCGCTGTTGTTAATAAAGCTGTAGAAATAAATTTCTTTTGTCAAAGAAATCTGATATTTCTTTCAGTGCTGCTTATTCCAACCTACATTCAGTGTATGTACAGTAATATGGTGTGACCAGAATGGTGCTTATAAAAATCAAAAACCAGAGCTGATTCTTATTTGGCTGATACCCCCATCAAGATAATCTTCTCCTGCACCTCAGGAGGCTTTTGTGTTGGTTTTTTTCTTTTCCTTTTTAGGTTGCTCCCTGGAAGTCGTTGCAGGTTTCACTGCAGACCTCAAACTTCTGTTTCAAACCGACCAAAATTCATGCAGCAGATCAGCTGGTGATGAGAGCTGGGTCTCAGGTTACGACTGAGTTTTCAGTTGAAGAGTTTCCAAAGGCAGTGAGTCAGGTGAGAAGTGAGAGCAGGAACATTTACCATCCATCGATTACTGCTGATCTGAGTTCAGATCCCAGAGCAACGATCTAAAAGGGTGTCCACACAGAAAGAGACAAGCAGCAATGTAGCAACTAGAGACCGTGCAATAGCAATCAAATTCAGGGACTAAAGCAACAACAGGTGAAATAACTTAGCAGCACCAAGCATGTGAGTCCCAAGTTAACACTTTCTCAACTCTGAGGCGAGCGACTGAAGCGACTACCAATGGAAGTGAAGGATACCTATGAGAGAGCAGTAAATACATTAGAGCCTAGGTCACCAACCGCAGTCCAGATCCAGACCAGAGCTATTATTAGATTCTGACAGACCATTTCTATTTTACTCTGCACAACTTTTCTCATATTTACGGTAAGGCTGTTTTAATCTGCGTAGCTTTTTCCTTTGTCTTTACGGTAGTCGAGGTACACAAGAAACAGACGAATCACGTGCTTTCTAACTCATTCTATGTGACACTACTCAGCCAATCGAATCCTTAATTTAGAGCACGCGTAAAAACAGAAAACTTAGCGAGGAGACGCAGAAGTCTGAAGATGTAACTGAGGGAAACAGAGAGAAAAGGAGGGTTAAAGCTGAGATTGTTTACAAGTGAACTGTAGTTACGGACAAAGAAGAAAAGGGGAAACAAACAAACTACACATTTCCATTATTTCTTATTACATAATTTGAGGAAACTTTTGCAAAAAGCTTTTTTATCTTTGAATACAAATCTTATTTTACTTGAAATGAGAAAAGAACATTTTATTATTACTCTCCAGTTCAGTGTGAAAATGAATAATAAACAAAAAATACTGCTGAACTGTACCTTCTGTTATTTGACAGCCAGTTGTTGACTATATACAGACACTGATACAACTGTAGAGTATACAGCACCTTGAGGCGACTGTTGTCGTGAATTGGTGCTATAAGAATAAACCTGAATTGAACTGACATTGACCTGTAATATCTTCTCATCTTTTACCTGCACTGAACTGTGCAGTTAATCCTAAAAATTAAAGGCACTCAGAGGAAAAGTAGCTTCATGTCATTTATTGTAGCAACACATCATGTGGCTTCATGGCAGCACTGGGGTACATATTAGTCAAAGCACAGCACACACACACAATTTTATCCAGTAAGGTCGTGTCCTCGCCGTCACATGGGAGCACCATGTTCAGCGGTATGGTCTCACTGAGTATGGCGTACTTGGTGCGTATGCATCCAGTCACCCTGTCCACGTGGACCCTGAGGTGAGCCATCTGCTGTGTCGACTCCACATCTCTCCCGTCCAGCTGGGAACGTCCTGGTGTGGATTCAGAGGTTTTCACTTCGGCACACATTAGTCCATCACTGTCCCTGATGCCAAAGCCACGGTCTGCCAACACCAGATCTCCAGGCAGTAGTTTTTGGAGAATGCCACAGTTCTCAGTCACATGCTTGTCGCTGACGTGGCCTCCCCAGCCTTTAGAAATGAAGGCGATGGTTCCCTGCGGTGTAATGCCAATGAGATACTTCAGGGTGTGTTTGTGTCCGTGGAGGGAAAGCAATGCTCTCTCTATGTTTATTTCAAAGCAGTCAAGAATAACTGACACACGATTTCCAAAAGCCTCCACAAACTGAGGCGGCATGCTGCGTCGCAAGCAGTGTCTCTCCGGCCAGCGCACCAAAGGGCTGAGGTACCTGAACATTACACCTACGATGTCTCTGAACGTGGCAGACACAGTTTTTCTGTCGATGGAGAAGAGGTGTGCTATGTGCTCGTCTGGCAGATTCAGCCTCAGGCGCATCAGAGTTAGCAAAAGCATCTGAAAGGGTGAAAGGGCGGTCTGCGGCAGGCAAAGACGCAGCTGTGTCACCAGAGCCATCACTATGGCGAAACACGGTAGTCCTGTGTAGTACCCGACCTTCGCATCATCGTCTTTCAGGAAATGCTCATCCATGCTCTTTTGGGAAAGTTCTAGCTTCAGCTTCCTGTTCTCCTCCAGCAAGCGGTCGATTTCAGAACTCCTGAGGATACAGAGACTGCACACCTGTGGCTCTACAGGTGATGGTTCTGGTGCTGGTGGAGGAGCAGGAGTGGGAGATGGTGCAGGAGCTTGTAGTCTTTTCATCTTCCGTTGACTCCAGTTAGCGGCAGCCACGACACCTTCTGTGTGTCCGAGGTGCAACGATGGCACCCAGTCGGGATCGCACTCTCGCATTTCATACGCCGGTTTGCCTAAAACACAAAAGTGTCAAGAAGTTGTTTGAGTTATAAATAAAGCCAAGCTGAATGTTTCAAGCTACAGCTGACCTCGTGTGACTTCATAATGGAAGCTCGGATTCATCCCAAACTGACAGTGGGCAGGGAAAACCTCGGATTCCAAGTTCCACTGCTGTTAAACCTGGTAGCTTATATGAAATCAAGAAATTCACTCACTAAGTAAAGCTAAATGTATTCATCACACACATATACCCAACATTTAAAGTGGGCTGGTCTCTGTAACCCAGGAGAAACTGTTCAGTCCAGTTTCCTTTCTGTTTTAAACCAAGTGTGTGGTTACTAATGATTTTTTAAATTCCTCCAAAGGACATGATTAATCATTTAGTTTATTAAATAAATGTCCCTGGGCCTATATTATAACTTGGCTAGGACATTTTTCACTTGTAAGGTGAATGTGTAAACCACTAGGCTACAAAGCCACTGAACCATACATCATAGATAAAGCAAAAAAATATTAATAAATAAATTCTCACATCAATATTTTTAAGTCTTAGATGGAATTTGGGGGGATTACACGGGAGCTTTACCTGCATAAACTTTCTATCCTGCAGTTTAGTATCTTCTTTGCTGATTGGTGCTCACCTGTTTTTCATACATGATACCAGATGACTGTTTTTTCAGATTTCTTGACGCATGCTCAATAATCCAGGTAAAAGAATCCCAAAAAGTTGAATCTGTTCATCTGGACGTAGCATTTTTTAGTGGGAGAAACGTTTCGTCACCAACTGGTAACTTCTTCAGTCTCAGCTGACTGCAGGTTTCCCCAGCCTTATAAACAGTACATTTGCATAATGACAGAAACCAGCACCACTGACTAACAATGGGCCATTTGGTCAGTTTCATGATCAATAGTATGCAAATTGTCATGACCATTGATCAATGGCCATGAGTACCATTCACAGAGATTGGG
>VUQS01045803.1:0-10000 GCA_015108495.1 Heterochromis multidens
TGGCTGCAATCACAGCATTGTAAGATGGTGACAGATGTACCCTTAGGCCCCCTCCTCGGTTCAGAGATGGTCTTTCCCTTTTCATGTAAGTGGCCTCCTTGACTCCCCCTTCAAACCAGCGTTCCTCCCTGTCCAGGATGTGTACGTCCTCGTCACTGAAAGAGTGGCCACTGGCCTGTAGGTGTGAATAGACTGCGGAGTCCTGGCCTGACGAGGTAGCTCTTCTGTGTTGTGCCATCCTCTTAGCCAAAGGTTGTTTGGTTTCCCCAATGTATAAGTCACGGCAATCCTCCTGGCACTTAACAGCGTACACTATATTACTCTGTTTGTGCCGGGGGACCCGATCCTTAGGGTGGACCAATTTTTGGCGTAGCGTGTTTTGGGGTTTGAAAGCCACAGAGACACGGTGTTTTGAGAAAATACGTCTCAGCTGTTCCGATACTCCTGACACATAAGGGATCACTGAGGGTTTTCGCTTAGGCAACAGTTGTCCTTCTTCTCTCCTGGATCGCCTGGAGCCTTCTTTAGGTGTCTTCCCAGCTTTGACAAATATCCAGCTGGGATAACCACATTTACTCAGGGCCTTTTTGATATGATGTTCTTCTGCTTCCCTGGCTGCTAATGCTGTTTCTGTACTGCGATGAGTTCTGAATCTCTCTCTCTCTCGCTCTCATATTTAGGGTTTTTTTTATTATTATTATTTTCTGACTACTTTTTAAATTTTATGTGAGTTCCATGGTTTGTAATTGGGTTCTTGGAGACCTGGATTGCAAATGAGTGTGCCTGTAAAGCACTTGGGGTCAACTTTTGTTGTTTTAAAATGTGCTATATAAATAAAATTGATTTGACTTGACTAAGAAAGGTAATAAAGGAAGAACAGAAGCTCCTTTACTTAATATTTATCTCATGTAATTCATTAAAGTGGTTAAAAACTCAAACAGGAAACAGTGTGTCAAAACTAAGAATTGTTACTTGAGGAGTACCTCAGGGCAGCTGTTTCGGACTGTTTATTATTTTCAGTCTTTATTAATGACCTTCCAGGAGATTACTACCTTTGCTGATGAATCAATGATATATGCAGCTACATTTTTAAGTGATAAGTAAAATAAAACACCTAATATGGAGCTGCAGGATGTGGGAGACTGCTTGACAGACAATCATTTATTCTCATGGTCTGAGAGTCCTTCAGGTGCCTTTTGGCAAACTCCAGGCGGGCTGTTATATGTCTTTTACTGAGTGGCGGCTTCCGTTTGACCACTCTACCATACAGGCCTGATTGGTGGAGCACTGCAGAAATGGTTGTCCGTCTGGAAGGTTCTCCTCTCTCCACAGAGCAATGCTGGAGCTCTCTCAGAGTGACCATCAGGTTCTTGGTCACCTCCCTGACTAAGGCCCTTCAAACCCGATCACTCAGATTGGCTGGGTGGCCAGCTGTAGGAATAGTCCTGGTGGTTCCAAACTTCTTCGATTTACGGATGATGGAGGCCACTGTGCTCACTGGGACCTTCAATGCTGCAGACATTTTTCTGTACCCTTCCCCAGATCTGTGTCTCGATACAATCCTGTCTCAGAGGTCTATAGACAATTCCTTAGACTTCACGGCTTGGTTTGTGCTCTGACCTGCACTGTCAACTATGGGACCTTATATAAACCTTATATATAGGTGTGTGCCTTTCCAAATAACGTCCAATCAGCTGAATTTACCACAGGTGGACTCTAATCAATTTGTAGAAACATCTGATAGGTGACCATTGGAAACAGGATGCACCTGAGTTCAATTTTGAGTGTCATAGCAAAGGCTGCAAATACTTATGTACATGTTATATTTTTGGGTTTTATTTTTAATAAATTTGCTAGGATTTCAAGAAAACTCACTCTGTTATTATGGGGTATTTTGTATAGAATTTTGTGGTAAAAAATAAATTTAATCCATTTTGGAATAAGGCTGTAACATGACAAAATGTCGAACAAAACAAACACAAGTTGAAACAGAGATTGAGCGAGGGTGGATCTTGTTCCTATGTTCTCTTAAATTGGCACATCTGTTGACTAATAGGGCCAATCACGTCCAGTTTCAAAACACTAACATGGTGACTGCATAAATGCTCATCTCAAATCTTCATAACAGGACTTCAGAAACCAGTGGATGCTGTCATGGTGGTTACATCCATCTTTTATATACAGTCTACTGTTTTGTGCCCAAAACAGAACTAATACCTAAATAAGAGTAAGTAATATTCCCATCAAACAGGAAGAGTCTAAACTATTGAATGGAGGAGGACAAATTAACATGGTCTGCACTAACTGATTGTATTGTGAGTGAAATGGGTGGAGTTCTGTCAGTGGTGAGAAGACCCCAGATGTTATAAAATGTGTTTTAAATACGTTAGTTCCAGCACAGCTTGATAATGATCATGTGACCTGGTGCTTCAGAAATAACCAGTAAAGATCAGCCTGTCCTTCTATGAATCTCAATAATATCTGGATGAGAATAGCTTGTTTATTTCGTTGTGAATGCTGACTGTATGACTGTATAGAGGACCCAAGGAAGAACAGCTAAGGCTAAGGCTGATCGGGATCCTGATAAACAGAAACAAACCTGGACATGTAAACTGGAAGATTTCAGTTTGGTGTTGCTGTGAAAGCAGACATGCTGTTAACGGGCTCCCTCCCACCAAACTACAGTACAGCTGAGTTCTCCAGTGCAGACGCTGACAGCAGGCAGATCCTGGTGAGCTGAAACAGTGATCTGGGTGGGTATGAGAGCGCTGTGGGTTAGCGCTGGTTCTGTGGAGGCTGCAGCTGAGAGGCTCAGAGCTGTGGGATTGTGGGATTTTGTCAGGCTGAAAGGGGATCCAGCACAGGGCAGAGAAACACAGCAGCTCCCCCTCACTGCTGGAGCTCACCGCTGACACGCTGCCAAGTTCTCAGGGCTCACACACACACAAGAGCAAAAAGTACATATTCATGCAGGGGTGAAGACACAGTCACATGACATTCACACAGTATTACACACACACAGCCACACATGCATGCATAGTAATACACACAAAGGCACACAGATACAACCTCACACACACCCACACACACACACACACACACACACACAAGTACAGCCTCACACTTCAAATATGAGCTCTGCTGAGTTACTAAAAGCACACATAATATCCTCCACCGTGCTCCTCGGTGACATTCCCGTCTTTTTTTTCCACAGTACTCAGAGATAGAGGGAGATGGGAGGGAGGGGAAAAAAGCAGAGACATTTTACGAGTAAAATGGATTTCTTTTGTTCTGATTCGTCTCATCCCTGCAGCCAACTCACTCAAACACATTCTGATTTTTGAAAAGCAACAGCTGAATTTGAGAAAACAGAGAGTCATGGATCCATTAGAAATTATTCCAGTTTTTAATAAAATGTATATCTGGCTACGTGAACAAATCTGAGCAGTGAGTTTGGTGTTTTGCATTTATTCACTTTGTTTTTAATATTTAGACAAGAAAACTGTTGCTTCTCATGTCTGTTAGGGGGGTCAACTTTATCTTAGCATCAGTCATTTCACCAAGCGCCACAAAATGATACATTTAAGTTGAAGTTTTTTTTAAAGATCTTTATTACAAAGCCAAGCAAGGAGGCTGGGGTGGATAGATGGGTCAACTAAACCTATTCACCCTGAATTTTCCCCCCCCCCATTCGATAGTCGGCACTGTTATCTTTGATAATAATCCATAATCATTCCCTAACTGTCAGTCTTCCTAATTTTAATCTCCTAACATACACTGGGTCATTAGGATGAGGATTCAGTTAGCTTCTATCCTTTTTAATCAAAATTTTGCCTGTTTGGAACACCCAAATGGAAAGGAAAAGGTTTTAGAAGCAAAACTGTAATTGTTAAGATTAATGCAAAGATGGAGCCAAATGCCAATATGAGGACCAGAAGATATGAAAAAAGGCAAGCTTTAGTAAAAACTGGGAAACAAAAATACACACAAAAAAAAATAAAAGAAGAAGCCAGGAGCAGGAGACATGAGGTACAGGAACTCAGACGATGGACTCAGCAGTAGAAGGATAGGACAAAGATGGGAATAATCAACAACAGGTGAAAACAACAAGGAAGGAAGACAAAGACAGGGCATAAAAACAAAAACAAGACATGACTAACCATTAAGCAGTGTACTGAAATAGGAAGACAATGAAACATGGAAACCAACACTGGTGAAAGAACTGAATTGCCATAAGGCCAACCCTGACTGGTTTCTTGTCCCCTCTGGTGCAGAAAAAGTTTAAGTTTCAGGGCATAAACTGCTTTTTGTTTAATATTAAAGACCTGTTGGAAAAGAACATGTGTTTAAGAACTACAGCTAGCACTTCCTGGACTACAACTACACTCCTTGTCAGCCCCCCACATCCCCCGCCTAAAGCCTGCCTCTGGACTCCCTTCATCCCTCCCTCCCTGGCTTTTCTCCCCTGTGTCCCATCGCTGCACATCATCAATACCCCTCAACTCCTCTGTGCCCCCCTCCTCTACCCTTCACCCCTTCAGCACCCCTCTGGAACCCCTCACTTCAAAAGCCTGCCAGCTTAACATGTCATTGATTACAGCAGGAGGGGCCTGCAGCCGTAGGCTACGGGTGGTGGAGGTGGGGAGGTGTTGAGGGTTTGCAGCAGCCATCTATAACTGCTGGGGAATCACACACTATCAGAAAATCAAAAAAAAAAACAAAAAACACTCAGATCTCTCACACATATCCATTATGTCTTCTGTAGTGCAAAAACACTCACAGCGTCCCGCTTTTATTCAATTATCAGTGCTGGAAACAGATGGAATGCAAACACTGATAACAGCTCGAGCTGCACTGAGTCATCAGGTTCTGCCAAGCATCATCAATCATACGATCATTTTTCAAGTGCGATGGAGGCTGGCGCTCTCCTCTGCCAGTGTGGTGAGTGTGCTCTCCCAAAGTAAAGTGCCTCATGGTACTTTTAGTGGTACGACTTGTAACTGGGATGGTTCCCAGTAAGGTACTGCCATTTTACCAGTTTGAACCTCTGGTGGTGATTATTACTCAGTCGTACACTCAGAAATTGGTTGGCATTTGCATACTCTGCACTTTTCCTGTCTTGTTGACCATTTTATGTCTCACCTGCACTAATAGCCAACTGAGAATCACTAATCAGTTTCTTAAATCTGATGATCCATTTCCAGCTCCAAATCCAGATGAGAGATAAAAATAGTCTAAATTCTTTCAGCTCCAATAAAATCATCAGTGTTCTACCAGCTGTTACAATAAAATTTTACATCTAGGCGTCCATGAAAAAGAGGTGGTTTGGCCAAGCTGAAGATTTTCTAAAAAACTAAAACGTACAGCTCTGCTAGAACTTTGGACATAAATGAAGGCGGAAACCTAGTTAGTGAAATTGGGCTAGTTGGTACATAAGCTGGCGGCTAGCTACAGAGCTATGGTTATGGTAATATGAACACATTAGTAGAGGGTCTAAAGGTTCATGTTGAGGGTCCTTGATTGGCAGAGACAAACGCTGTCATATAGCTTTAAGAAGATGCTGAAAACGTGCCAAACTTCAGCCAAGAGAACATCTGATATGATCCATCCACATTTAATCATTAATATGTTGCTGTGTGGTTTGGATTACTTGCTATTCAAAAGTCCTGATCCTAAGCTTCATCGCTTAATAAGCAGGTTAGCATAACATAGCGTTTTTTTGAACAGGGAGAGGAACACACACCATCTCCAGAAAGGTCCAAGGAAGATTTGAACCCAGACCTTAACCTTTAAACATCCAAGCACCAGGTCATTGGCGACTCATCTAGGGTCAGGGTTAAGATAACTTACAGTACTTTTTATAGATTTCTTTGCCTGTTTGGAAACACATTTAACAGAAAATCAAAATGTATGAGAGTTCATTTAAAAGATAAGGTTTTAGTTTCAAAATATTGGCCTATTTAGCATGTGGCTAAAAAAAGTAATTAATTAAAAAAAACCTTGTCCTAGACCAGTCGCTGGTGTCCTGGTGAATATTAACAGGTTTACATTAGTGCAGACTGTGGCTATAGGGACAGAAATGTATCATTGTTTCTGAGAGTAAAGTAGCCTGGGGTGGTCCCCCTGTCCACCTGCACACACAGACATGGTCATGGATTAAGGTATGCACATATGCACAATCCCAGGTTGGACATGTGGCAGGCCACCCAGAGTTCCTTTTCCTTTAAAACACATCTGGTAGTTCCATTAACGCAGCACAAGGGAGAGTTACTCCCTCCATCTCTGCCCAATACCGGCTCATGTAGAGCATGCCACCTCCATGGAGGGGCTAATTGGCCAAATGAGATGTTTGCACACAGTCAGCTGTGTATGTCAACAACTTATTTAACAGCTATTATGCTGTGAGTGATGATGTTTTAGTGCCGGTTTTCCCTGGCTGCCCGGCACAGAAACATTTTCCCAAACACACTCACATCTTATCTCTGGATCAGTCTGTTTTCTGCATTAGTTCTGCAGCAGAAATAAGGCAGAGCTGTTCCAGAGTGCTCTCACAATGTGTATCAAGTCTTTTTTAGCACGCCTACACATAGTCTGTTTATTCATGAGACAATAGCAACCACACAAATCCACCTCTGTTTTCAGATATCTGGTCCAGTCATCGTCACATCTACGGAGCACAAGCTGTACTCACATTTGGGTGGCTCATCGTGTGGCGGCCCCTATCCTGTTCTACACAGGCAGAGAAACAAAAAAAAGATCCTCTCCCACAAGCCATTTGATCCTGCTGCCATTTAAAGCACACCATCCGCTTTGGTTCATCCATCAAGATGCAGTGGTGCAGTTTGGAAGCACAAATGGAAGGAAGGCCGAGCTTCGGGGTTGGTTCAGAGAACCTAAAGCAGAGGCGGTAACTCCTACATGATTTCAGCACACAAATCAAGTTTTTCACTGCAGGGTACGATTGTCTTCAAAAATAGCAAATTATGCTCAACACAGAGTGATTTCAATATTTCTAAAGGCAGAGATGTCCCCTGCCACAGCACCGTATTGATTTTAAGTTGGAGAAAAGTTAAGTGCAGTTGGTAACAAATTTGTTTAAAGCCTTAGGAACATCTATGAAACCTACATGCATTTTTATGAGAATATTACCAGAGCATTACGCCTGACGTAGCTGTATACCTTACACTGTATCCTACACTGCAGCCAAAATGCTGCAGCCGATATGCCATAACTTGATGTTCATCTTCCATAAAATGTAGGGTTCAGAATCTAGGGGGTTTTCTCCATGTTCTTGCTTTAAAAGCTTTTTTCTCCCCAAACGAATTAAATGAGGAGACCACTGATATGTGAAATGATTTGGTGACAGTATACTAAATCAACTTCATATTTTTGTGAATCTTTTTTTGCACTCGCCTCACAATCTGCTGCTGGATGGCTTATTTTAAAAAAAAATATTTGTTGTTACTCTTTTAATTTTATACAGTTGGAAAGAGTTTGTTTTTATGTTTTACTTATGAGTTACTGATCATGGAAGCTTGAATTGGTAAATATTCTTCCAAATTTGATGAAGTCAACAACTTCCTGTCACACATGTCCAAAGACTCACACATACAGCTCAAATCACAATTATTTGGGGGTCAAAATAAAGTTTCTCTTTAGTGGGTCATTGCAGTGAAAATGACAAACAACAGCTGATAGTGAGCTGATTCACTCAGTATCTAAGGCCTCAGTCACAGAGACCAGTTAGCAGCCATCTGGTAACCAGAAAATGTGTATTGCCCATCTGATTGGTGAGTGGTTGCTGGACGTTATTGTCACTGGGCAAAATTGGTCACAAAGAGATATACAGTGCTGCACTGAAAACCTCCTTATGATTGCTTTGGTCACTATCAGGTTGCTATGGTCACCTGTAGTTTGCATGAAAGACTCCAACTTGGCTGCAAACACTTGCCAACTACCTGGCATGCGGTAGTGAAACTGAAACGTGTGACACAAACCAGAAATGGAGACAGTTTCTGGTTTGTGTTCCATATTTCTCAGTTTTACTATAGCTCAGAGTGTCATGGTTCTTTGACCCAGTGTTTTGTGTTTTGAGTGTTGAATCTTGTCCAGCGCCACCTGATTCCAAATGCCTCCGTCGACGACACCGGCCTCCTGCCAGACCACCAAGAGTGTCACATCGCTGTCGTTGGCCTCCACAGGGCTTCCTTTGCCGCTGACACTGGTCTCCACTCTGGCCACCTGAGGGTCACGGTCGCCACTGTTGCCGGGCTCCAGCCTGGCCACCTCAGGTTCTCCTTCGCCACCGTGGTCGGCCTCCAGCCCTGTCACCTGAGGGTCTTCATCTCCACCACTGGCCCCGCGGCCAGCCTCCAGAGTTCCACAGTCTCCGCCACTGGCCCCCAGAGTTCCACTGTCTCCACCGCTGGCCCCCTGAGTACCTTCAGCCCTGCTGCTGGCCTCAGCCCCTGAGACTTGCCCTGTGGCTGGGTAGACCACCAGAACTGTTTCTTTGTTTCTGGACTCTTATGCTCCCTGCCCTTTAGTGTCTCCCATGTTTAGTCGGTCTTGTCTTAGTGTCTGTCTACTCTTTTGCCTGTGTCAAACTTGTACGTCTTAGTCCTGGTCTCTGTATGAGTTACTTCCTGTTTTATTTTAAAAGTCCCTTGTCTCTTGTGCATTACGTTCAATTTTGCTTCCCCTGTCTCGTTATGTCTAATTTGTTCCTGCTGTGTTCCCCAGCTGTCTCCACTCCCCTAATCTCCCTCTTGTGCATATTTTGTCTCAGTCTTCTCTTGTCCTTTGTCGGACTGTCTGCTCAGTTTCCTCAGTGTTACCTAGCTCCTTGTACTTCCTAGTATTTTCCTGATCTGGTTTGTGTAATCTAAAGTTTTCAGTTTCTTTTGTATTTTCATGCTCAGTTTTTGTCTTTGGAATTTCAGCCTAATAAACGGCTCGCCTTCTGTTAAGATAATCCTGTCTCCAAGCGTCTGCATTTGGGTCCTACACATCACACTCGGCCTGCTCACCCCGCAGACCGTGACAGTAACTCGGTTAAACAAGGTAAAATAGGAGACTTGTGTAGTGAATAGATTAAATGCAGTAACAGGCCTAAGATGAAATAGCAGCAGGGAAACTGATAAAGAGAAAAATAATTTTATCTGGGGTTCACCCTACTGCAGTCCAAACCACCAACTTCATTGCTGCAACTGTATCCTTGGTGATAAACAGCTGACAAATATAACTGATCAATTTTTTAATCTGTGCTCGAGTAAACACAGTCCAAATACAGACAGTGCAAAACAGCAGCGAGCAGTTTATCAGATGTTCATTTAAAGTTCATAAAACAAGAATCCAGCAGTGCAATGCATGGACTAGACCAGGAGCATAGATAAACAATCTGGAGAATCACACATGGACTGGGCATGTGCAATTCATTAGCCGATTGGGAAGATGTGGGTAGGAAGTAAAAACTAAAAATTAAAATAAAAGCCATTTAAAACATAACTAATAAAACCACACAGTAAATAAAAACATGTACCTTAGATAAAATAGCTTCATCCATACTTTTACTTTTGATACTTAAGTAAAATTGGCTAATAATACTTGCACAGATAAAATACATATAGCTACCAGTCATTGTTGGGCAATTGCAGAAGTAATTTTTTTATTTCTTAAACATTTTTCCTCTCTAAGTCTCTTAAAGAGTCTCTTGTTACTTAGTGCTCACTTAGTCTTGGTGCTCTGACATATGTGGTAAGGTGTATTGCATCACAAAAAGCTGAATCTGTTCATCTAGACTTAACGTTTTTTAGTGAGAGAAACCCTTCATCACCTCTGGTGACTTCTTCAGTCTCAGAGACTGAAGAAGTCACCAGAGGTGACGAAACGTTTCTCCCACTGAAAACGCTACGTCCAGATGAACAGATTCAGCTTTTTGGGATTCTTTTACCTGGATTATTGAGCATGCATCAAGAGGTGTATTGCATCACTTCCTGTT
>VUQS01045803.1:10020-24710 GCA_015108495.1 Heterochromis multidens
CAAAAAGCTGAATCTGTTCATCTAGACTTAACGTTTTTTAGTGAGAGAAACCCTTCATCACCTCTGGTGACTTCTTCAGTCTCAGAGACTGAAGAACTCACGAAATACAGGAACGAAATACAGAGAGGCGATACAGATATATGTATCGTTCAATGAATACAGATTAAAAAGTTTTGATTCACACCAAACATTCGTCACATAATCTATTAGCTTCTTTAAACCAGTTTAAGAGTTTCACAATACAAGTTAAAGTTTACTGTTGCAGAGTATGTTATAAAAATCAAGAGCTCAGTCTCAGAGACTGAAGAAGTCACCAGAGGTGACGAAACGTTTCTCCCACTGAAAACGCTACGTCCAGATGAACAGATTCAGCTTTTTGGGATTCTTTTACCTGGATTATTGAGCATGCATCAAGAGGTGTATTGCATCACTTCCTGTTGTTTTTCCTGTTGTAATGCACAGTCGTGCCTTCCGCTTTTAGTGAGCCAACTAAACAGCCGACAGCTGACATTTCTATTGTCAAACGAATATATAAACTACACATTTTACTTCACAAAAGAAAGTTAGACAGAAGACAGCACTCCTCTTTAAGTATACTTCACTGTCTGATGTGGATTTCAATTCAATTTCAATTCAGTTTTATTTATATAGGACCAAATCACAACAACAGTTGCCTCAAGGCGCAAAACTTGGAAAACAGGACCGAGCAGTTTATTGGCTTATTGGTTTATTTGTTGGTTTATTGATGATTAGAATGAGAAAAGTGATGTTTTAATTTTGTGACATCAGAAGTAGAGCATCTCACAAACTGAGGAGGTAACAGTCAAAGCTTTGGACGCACCAACATCAAAACATTTTTCTTCTTTATTGAAACTATTTTCTACAGTAGAAAATAAAACTGTGGAATCAGACATCTGTAGTTATTCGGCGAGAGAAAAGCAGTAAAGTAGCCAAATAGGTTGTAAATGTTACATTTTTCCTTTATAAGCAGAAGCAGTTAAGACATTAAGCATTCACTTGTATTATGAAATTTAAAAAATACTGCTGAAAAGTGAAAAGGTTCCTTTTGATGTTTGTAAATGTTTTTTTCAGACATATTAACAACATGCACTGTTTGAATTTGACCACTTTCTGGTTCATTTTATTCACTGTACTAAAAGTTGAAAGATTGAGACTTGTATTGTAAACTCTTGTAAACTGTCATTTTGTCCTATGTTTTATGTTATTAGAATGTGATATAGAACTAAACTTGACTTGTATTGATCTCTGAGCTCAGCAGAAATTCCTGTGGTTCATAAAGACTTGGAATCCATGACACTGGTTTCACTGAACTCATGTGACTATGAAAACAAAAGCAAAATCTCTTCATTTTAAAATGTTCAACTTTTCCTTACAGCTCACTGATTTGACTTGTTGCTCTTGATGTAACAGTTCTCTGCTGCTCCTCACTGCTCTCACTTTCCTTGTTTGCTTGTTGGATGTTGGCTCTCCTGGATGTCGTCCTCAGGTTCACCTGGGCCCGAAAAGTCTTACAGAGGAAAAAGTAAACAAGAGGGTCCAGACAGATGTTAAAAACTGACACTATTGTGGTTGCATCCCTAAAATAGTAGAACACCTGACGCACAGATCTGCTGCCCCACATGTGAGCTGACGGAAGCCGAACCAAGTAATAGGGGATGAAGCAAACACAGAAGATGCTGACAAGCACCATTATGTTCCTACGAGACTTCACAAGCTTCTTGGAGTCGGAGGAGGCCAGCTGCCTCTGCTGTGCCAGTAACACCCTGCGGGAGGTGCTGTAGTAGAAGAAGACCAGGGATATGAAGACCAACAAGAAGAGGATGAAAGAGCAGGCCTGGAAGATTTTGTAGAGCAGTCTAATTGATGCACTAATGAGGGCATCGCAGCAACTGGGGTCAGAGGTCAGAGGTTTCTGAGTGATGAAAAACAGGATGGTATAAGTGATTATTGGTGCCAGGACACTAACCCAGGTGACCATGGAGATGATGTGCGCAGCTCGTACTGTCTGGAGGAAGTGAGTCCCTGAAGGGTGGACAATCTTCAGATACCTGGAGAGAGAAGAAAAAGGGAGCAGTAGACAACTTCACTAATCAGTCACAGTGGTGTCAAATCTACAGAAGTAACTATTACAGTCAATAGAGATCTTCACACCTTAGTCAGGAGCACAGAGTTTATAGTTAAAACCCCATTAATCTGGATTTAACATTGTCATGAACTGCAGTGTGAAATCAGTAAAAGTGCCTTACCTGTTTGCAGCGATGTAACACATGAATAGGATACTGGCTTGCATATTGAGAAAGAAGGCAGAAATTCCAAAGCTGCAGTAGAGCTGCCGAATGATGACAGAGCTGGTGGCGTACTTGGTGATCCGGAGTGGCAGACAGAGGCAGAGCAGGAAGTCAGCAGCTGTCAGGTTCTTCAGGTAGACCATCAAGCTGCTTGATGTCTTCTGCCGAGCTTGACAAAAGTAAAACTTCAGGATGAAGCCATTGAGAAGTAAACCCACCTGAAGAGACACAGAGAGCGTGGAGAGAACAGGACTGCACTGGGAACCTTAAACCAATTTCTGACAGAGCACAATCAGAAGATTTGAACTTACCAGAAACACCAGACTGTAGATCACCATAAAGAAAGGGTTGACTGATGTGTCAACAACATCACAGGTCTGGTTGGAAGATGAAGTCATGTTTGTTGGGTTTGCCATGTTTCTGGAAAAAGAAACCCCTTCATAGAGATACCTCTTTGAAAAAAAACTGTGTATAAATACTATCTTCATCTTAAAAAGTATCTACCTTTGTAGTATCTTAGTTTGTTGTGATTACAAATTACAATACAAATTAAATACAAATTATGAAGGACCCACATTGTCTTGCAGTCTTGAAGTCAAAGTTGAGGCCTTTAAATGCAAGTACAGACATCAGTGGTGTGGTCATCTTTTATGTTCAGTCTGTAGTAATACATCAGTCTAAATTAATCAACCCTTAATCTTATTAACTGTAGCAATCCTTTGAGCACAAGCCAAAGGGCTAAACTGGGAATGATCTTCTACTCAGTCTTAACTTACTTATTTTTCAGTGGTCTTTTACACACAACATTAGCACAGTGTTTGAATGTAAGTAAACCCACCCAGTGTTTAAATCATACTCAGTCTTGTTCTGCCATAGGGCATAGGAACCATATTCAACCTGGCAAATCTCAGAAACTATGTGGTAGTGGTATTACCTTGGCCCCCAGTAACACTGTGAGAAACCGCTGAGATATTTATGATCAGGATATGTCCTTCAACACACACATTAATTATCTAGGACTGCTTTCTTTCATCTGATCAAAATTGCTGCATTAATTGCTTTGAGTCTGGACTATTGCAATTCCTTATTATCAGGAAAAACATTTGATTGATCCAAAAGCGAGCGAGAGTACATCTCAGTACCCAGTTTAATGCTGTTACCTATAACAGCATTTAACAAGCTTTTAAAAGATTTGTACAACTTTGCTCAGAATAGATGAGAAGATCTTCAAGGTTAACTGTTCAGGGTGAGTGCAAATTTTCTAAAATTAGCTCGACCTTTTTGTTTAAGTCTTTTGAGGACATACCCTACTTTATCGTGGTGGAGGGGTTTGTGTGCCCAATTATCCCTGGAACTATGTTGCAGAGGAAATTTGCTTCTGGTAGGGTCTCCCTAGATAAATTGATCTTGGATGAGGGCCTCATCCAAGATTCTGTGATTCAGAATGACCTCTATGGACAGATCATTGGAGAATTTAAGCTCACCCAGATCAGGGTTACTGGGTCCTCACCCTGTCCTTAGCTTATGTGGTGTGGCCAGATGCACGCCACATAAGCCACATAGGCCAGCCATCATGTGGATCCACCACCCGTTAGTGGGGTAGTGGAGATTCAATGCAATGTGGATCAGGCATCAGTCAAACGTGGAGAACTTGGCGGACTGCTCCCTGGTTGCTGAAATTGTTTTTTCTTGAGACACTGAATGCCACTTCTCTGGTGGGAAAGGAGCTTGACATAGTACGCGAGTCCAACAGATACCAGCTACATATAGTCATGCTTGCCTCAACACAGTTTGGGGTTTGGAACCAGTCTTCTGGAAAGGGATTGGACTATATTCTAATCTTGAGTTGCCCTCAGTGAGAGGCGGTGTGCAGGGGTGGATATACTTGTAGCGCCCTTGCTTGGTGCCTGTACTTTGGGGATCTCCCTGTTGGACTAGAGGGTTGTTTCCCTGGACCTTTGGATTCTGACTGTTGTTTCCACATATGTGCCAGATGACAGATCAGAGTACCTGGTCTTCTTGGAGTCCCCTGGTGGAGTGGTGGATTGTGCCCTGACTATAGACTCCACTGTCTTTCTGGGGGACTTCGGTGCTCATGTGGGTAATGGCAGGGAAACCTGGAGGGGCATGACTGGGAGGAACATCCTGCCAGATATGGACCTGAGTGGTGTTCTGTCATTGAACTTTTGTGCTAGCCACAGATTGTCCATGACAAGCACTATGTTCAAGCATAAGGGTGTTCATAAATACACTTAGTACCATGACAACCTAGGTCATAGGTCAATATTTGCTTTTGTAATCATATCAGGTCTCTGTGTGTGTGAATAAAGAAGTTCATAAGGTGGTTGGTGCCTGGTGTGGTGGAAACTCCTGAACCATATATTGGACACCACAGGTGAAGAGCCCTTCAAGCTAAAAAAGTCCTATTGAGCTTAGTGGGCTTGTGGTTATCTTAAAGCAGCTGGCAGGTACCACCCCGAGTTTCTCAAAGCTCTGGATGTTGTGTGGCTATTTTGGTTGGCACATCTCTGTAGTGCTGGAGGAAGTCAGTGGCAGTGCTTCTGGATTGGCAGACTGGAGTAGTGGTTCCCCTCTTTGAGAAAGGGGACTAGCTGGTGTGTTCCAACTTAAGGGAAATTGCACTCCTTAGCCTCCCTTGGAAGGTATGCCAGAATACTTGAGAGGACAGTCTGTCTGTTAGTTGAACCTTGGATTCAGGAGGCACAATGTAGTTTTAATCCTAGTCATGGAACACTGGAACCCAGTTCTTTATTCTCTCAAAGATATTTGAGGATGCATGGGAGTTTGCCTGAGAAGCCTACATGTGTTTTGTGGACTTGGAAAAGGCATTCAGCTGTGTTCCCTGGGGTGTCCTGATAGGGGTACTTCAGGAGTATGGGTATCTGGCCCACTGTTGCAGGCTGTTTAGTCCCTGTAGAACCATAGTGAGACCTTGGTTCGTATTAACGGAAATAAGTCAGCCTTGTTCCTGGTGGTTGTTGGACTCAGGTCTGCCCTGTGGTGGTGAGGAGAGAGCTGAGTGTGAAAGCAAAACTATTAATTTACTGGTTGACCTATGTCCCTGCCCTCACTCATGGTCACAAGCTCTGGGCAGTGACCAAAACAATGAGATCACAGTCTACCTGCCCAGGGACAACAGGTAGAAATAAGTTAGCAGCTAACTCTGGTACAAGGTATGTTTTCTCTCATGAGACCAATGTTTTTGTGCACAATCCCTGACAAAAAAAAAAAGAAAAAGAAAAAAGAAGGATAGAACTAAACTAACTAAAACTACTGTCAGGGACTAGAAAGAGAGATTTATAGATTTTTCCATAGTAGCTTCTCTTTGGCTCCCTGTTATGTCCAGAATTAAATTTCAAATTCTAATGCGCAAACGTGCAAGCCCTTTGAAGTTACCAACCCAGTGAAAATGCCCAGCATTTACTGTTGTACTGTTTGTTTGTATTGTATTGCTCCTGTTTTCTCTCTTCTATTTCTCCCTCACTACCCAAACAGTCACGGCAGTTGGCTACCCCTCCATGATTCTGGTTCTGGTGGAGATCTCTTCCTTCCCACTGTCAGCAAATGCTCCTTATAGGGGATCATTGTGGGTCTCTCTGTAAGACTGTAGGGTTTTTATAAATGGACTGGTTCTTATATAGCACTTTTCTATTCGAGCACTCAAAGCGCTTTATACAACATGGCTCATTCACCCAGTCACACACATACACCTAAGTGCTTTCTATCTAGCATTCACCCACATTCACGCGCTGGTGAACGCATCGGAGAGCAACTTGGGGTTCAGTATTCCGATTAGTAGATGACGTGCTCTACCTCTTGAGCAACAACTACCCCAATATTAAGTATCTCGAGATGAACAACAGTTTGGGCTGTTTGGGTGAATTTACACTACATATAGTAAATACATTTGACTTGGAATTTTGAAAGAAAGACAGCAGTAGAATTACTGAAGTTATTACAATATTGAATATATAATACTAAATATAATGATGTGCTAATCATCATTTGTCATCTTCTGCCTTCTTCCTCAACATGTACGCCAGGATACTATTCATGGGGCACATCACTGCTAACAGGTAATGCAACCAGGTAACAGGTAACTACAAACCCTGCACTCCTAATCAAATCATGAACATATCTTTTAACCTTTATAAGACACCCTAGGTCTTGTATCATTAGATCTGTGTATAGAAGTACAAAAGATGTGAGGATGAAAATGTCAAGGACTTACTTGTGTTTGATGTATCCCTCAGCAGTTTTTAATGAGCAGGAAAAGCTGCTTCAGTTTGTATGTCCTCTCTGTCTAACAGTATCAACTGTAGATCAGAGTTGATCAGAAATCACACAGTAACCACACTGCTACCCTGCAGTATTTATTGTACTTCCTGTATCTCATGAATAAGGGCAACAAATTGTCAAAACACAGACATGTTACCTCCAGAATTACAGATTTGCCAATAAGTGGTATCTAGGGACAGTCTGCATGTGAGGCAAGTAAAAAGAATATATCTGGGTAATTTTTTTATTTGTCACCAGTATATCAAGTATTAATACTTTTGGGGTCATTTCAAATGCCTACAAACTTGATGCAAACCTAACCGGGGACACTGTGGTCAAAAGTATGTCAGTCTATTAATACTTTTGGGGTCATTTAAAACATCTGCACATTCAACACAAACCATTCATCTAAGTAAAAACTTTGGTCACCAGTATGTCAGACTATTTAAGTGAGTAAAAGTAAGTAAAATTGTATTTACATAGCACCTTTGAAGATAAATATTGCAAAGTGTTTCACAACAAAAATGCTAGAACATCAAAACAAAAGTTTGCTTAAAAGTAAGTTTAAAAAGATTCGTTTTTAGCTGCTTTTTTAAAAGAGATCATTGAGTCCACAGATCTGAGGCTCAGAGGGAGAGAATTCCAGAGTCTGGGGGCCACTGGCAAAAGGTCTGTCTCCTTTAGTTCTCAGCCTTGTATGATACTCAGCCAGAGGGCCCTGATCACATGACCTCAGGGATCTGCTGGGGATGTATGGATGTAAAAGTTCACTGATGTATGCTGGTGCTTGTCCATGTAGAGCTCTAAAGGTCAAAGTCAGAGTCTTAAAGTGGAAGCCGGGAGGAAAGAGTGCTTCAAGGGGCTTTTCTTCATGGACTTAATGAAAACATAACAAGTGAGTTGGCTACGAAGGATTTACCTGATTCTCTTGATCAGCTTGTTTCCCTCTGCATATGTTTAGATGATCACATGACAGAGCACCAGTGGCGTAGGATCGGTGTCCTGGGATGGCTCACCCCGCAGGAATTCTGCCCTCCTTGGGGCCTTTTCTGTGGAGCAGCGGCCCAGTGGAGAAACATCTTCAGAGCCTGAAACAGAACCCATGCAAGTTGGCCGGGCTCGTCTAACCCCGGAGGAATGTAACCAAAGAATAACTGCCGGTGAGTGCCTTTATTGTGGAGAGCTTGGACATTTCATAGACTCTTGTGAACCTCGGCCAAAAGGCCAGGCCCGCAGGTCAAAGTAGGGATGCTGGCGGGTCAAACCACATCAAAGTTATCCATACACAGACTAACGATTCCAGCCACTGTGTGTTTTGAAAGTCATTCAATCCAGCTCCACGTGCTTATTGATTCAGGGGCAGAGCAAAACCCCCTGGACTCTAATCTGACTAAACAGCTGGGCATTGCAGTTTCCTCTGCCACTGATCTGTCTCTGTTTGAGGCGAGCCTGGGATACCAGCCTTTGTTGTTCCCTTCCCAGAAGGTTGAACTCAGTGTTCTATCAGTCCAGCTCCATCTCCCTGGCTCTCAACGCCTCTGGAAATCCACCAGGTCTGCTCTACTCAAGACTGCTTCCCAGAACAAGAAGCGTGCTGATCATCATCGCCACCCTGCTCCAAAGTACTCTCCAGGTCAGAAAGTCTGGTTGTCCAGTAAACACAGTCATCTCCGTACTGAGTCAAAGAAACTTTCTTGCAGTTTCATTGGTCCCTTTGAGATTCAATCTGTCATTAATCCCTTCACCATCTGTCTCAGGTTACCCCGGAACATGAAAATTCACAACTCTTTCCATGTCTCAGGTTAAACTGGTCCGTTCCAGCTGCCTGTAGGAGAGGAAATGGCATCTGACTAATTTAGAAGATCTTTAACATGTCAGGATGTCACACAACCTAAAAAATGATGAACTTCATGAAACTGAAATCTAACATTTAAACATCATAGTGGTTTTTAATAAATTCCTAATAATTTTACATTTATTGTATGGCCGTGTGCATGTTTGTGTGTTTTAAACATAGTCCTGCAGTCAAACTTGAGCAGCTCATGTGTTCTCATCAGAAGCAGGAAACTGTACAACCACAGAGCTGTCACACGTTAGCGTGAGGTGGAAAGTAGAAAGGTTAAAAACTAGGCCATGTGTGCAGTAGAAAGGTGCAGTTACTTTTTATAACCACAAAAATAGGGCAGTGCTGGTCTCGGTTGCTCAGAAGATGAAAATCCTACAACAACCAGAATGCTTTGCAATCTGTTAATACCACAGGCCACTGCTATTGGATAAAATATTGACACATGGTTTACTGAGGTGGGTTACAGCACCAGTTAAACCTCAAAAACACGTGTTTTATCTTTATTTAAAATATTTTTTACAGTGCAAAACAAAACTGTGGAATAAGAGGTCTATGGAAAAACAGTAAAGCAGCAATACAGGTTGTGAATGTTAGATTATTTTTTATAAGGAAAAGCAATTAAGATGTTATCTATGTTTAAATTTTTTATTATGAAATATAAGTTACTGCTGAAAAGTAAAAAAGTTAATCTTGATATATGTAAATGTTAAAACAGTTTTTCAGAAACATCGATATTCAGATTTCACACATTTAATACAGTGAATTGTTTTCCTCACAGCTCACTGGTTTGACTTGTTGCTCATTTGATTGTTGGATGTGGGTCCTCACAGGGGCCATCTTCTGGCTCACCTGGGCCCGAAAAATCTTACAAAGGAAAAAGTAAACAAGAGGGTCCAGACAGATGTTAAAAACTGACACCACGGTGGCCACCTCCTTCAGGTAGTACAATACCTGACCCACAGAACAGGTCCTCCACAGAAAAGTGGAAGGAAGCCGAACCAGGTGATAGGGGACAAAACAAACACAGAAGATGCTGACAAGAAGCAATATATTCTTGCGAGACTTCACAAGCTTCTCAGAGCCAGAAAAGCCCAGCTGCCTCTGCTGTGCCAGCAATACCCTGCGGGAGGTGCTGTAGTAGAAGAAAATCAGGGATATGAAGACCAGCAGGAAGAGGATGGTGCAGCTGGTGTGAATTATTTTGAAGAACAGGCTGAACGATGCACTAAAGATGGGATCACAGCGGCTGGAGGTAGAGGTCAGAGGTTTCTGGGTGATTAAAAACAGGAAGGAGTAGATAATTGCAGGAGCCAGGAGACAAACCCAGGTGACCATGGAGATGATGTAGGCTGCTTTTACTGTCTGCAGGATGTGAGTTCCTGAAGGATGGACAATCTTCAAATACCTGGAGAGCGAAAAGAAAGGGGGCAGTAGACAACTTCAGTAATCAGTCAGAGCGGTGCCATGTCTGCAGAAGTCATTATTAAGTTCAAGGATTTCATGAACTGCAATGCAAAATCAGTAAAGGTTCCTTACCTGTTAGCAGCGATGTACCCCATGAATAGGATGCTTGTGTACATGTTGAGGAAGAAGGCAGAAGCTCCAAAGCTGCAGTAGAGCCTCCGAATGATGATAGAGCTGCTGGCATAATTGGTGATGCGGAGTGGCAGAGAGAGGCAGAGCAGGAAGTCAGCAGCTGTCAGGTTCTTCAGGTAGACCTTCAAGCTGCTGGACGCCTGCTGCTGCACTCGACAAAAGTAAAACTTCATGATGAAGCCATTGAGGGGTAAACCCACCTGAAGAGACACAGAGAGGATGGAGAGGGCAGGACTTTGGTACATGCACCGGGATCCTTAATCCAGTTCTGACAGTGCACAATCTGAAGATTTGAAACTTACCAGAAACACCAGACTGTAGACCAGTATAAAGAAAGGGTTGGCTGATGGGACAACCAGATCACAGGTCTGGTTGGAAGATGAAGTCATGTTTTTTGGGTCAACCATGTTTCTGGACCTGAAAAATAAATCCAACCTTAAAGAAACGATACTGTGTATAAATGCTGGTTTCATCTTAGCATACCTTCATGGTCTCTAAGTTTGTTATGTTAAATTAAAGTCAAATCAATTTTAAATATTGCGTTGATATCCACCACATCTCTCTGAGACAGCAATTTTGATAGATGGCCCCTTCTAGAGGAGTTTACTGACGGTTCAATTCAAGTCACAACAGTTGTCTCAAGGTGCTTTCTATATGTGATGCATTCACACAGTTTTGCAGCAGTTAACTGTCCAAATGTACCCAACTTGTTTGGGTCAATATGTTCTTCTTATCAAGAGCTTGTAACATGGGATTGCTGCACAGTATGTGTGTAATGATATATAAATCCTGATGTATGCAGATGACACAGTTATTTTCACATATGGGATAGAATCTGAGCAGTCTAAGCTTTCACATATAATGTTTCACACTGGCTGAGATCTTCATGCCTTACTGGCAGAGAAGTTGAAAAGGGAATATTGAAAAAGGTATTTGTATTTACCAGGAAGTGTAAAGAAAAGTCATATCCAAAAAGTCATATAAAAATATTTATGTTGATGGTCAAGAAAATAAAGACCATAGTGGGTGTTGAATGTTTCGGTGTTAGCTCAGATCCTGCACTTAGCTTCAGAAAGCATAATGAAAGTTCTTGATAGGAAACGACAGCAGTATATCCACTGTGATTTCCTTAGGAAATACCAGATATTCAGTTTTCAGATGATAATTTTAAATTCACCATGTATTGTGACTTAAAGTTCACAATACTGCACCTGAACTGTTAAAAAGTTTTGTACAACTTTGCTCAGAACAGATGAGCAGAGCTTGAAGGTCGACTGCTCAGATAACCATATGCGTATTTTTTGGAAGAAACACCTTTGTGCAGCAGAGGAATTACTGAATATATATCATTATTGAATTTATAGTACTGAACACTACTAATCACAGATGGTTTATAACAAACCCCATATATTGGTGTAAGTTTGATTGTCGGTACACTTGGCAACAGGATGCCCTAGGCGTTAGTCAATGACAAATTTGTAATTATATCATTAAATCTGCATCTTGAACACTGACAGAAGCTAGCTGTAGTGCTGAGGCAGCTGTGTGGAGGGAATATTGAGTGTTTTTGTTCCCTGTGTCAGGAGCTGCTAAAAGTCATGTTTTAAGTCTTTTTTGACTTTTTAGCATGAAATCAGTAGAAGTACAAAAGATTTGGGGATGAGCAAGCAGCAGGACTCACCTGTGTTTCTGTAGTTTCCAGTGAGCAGGAAAATCTGATTCAGTCGTTATGTCCTCTCGGTTTAATGGTATTGTTGTAGATCAGGAAACACACAGTGACCACACTGCTACCCTGCACTCTGACTTATTTCCTCTTTGTCTTCACTGCTAAACAGGGAAAACATATTTCCAACACAGAAAACACAGATGTGATTTTCTGATCAGTTATGATAAACAGGTTGCATATATATATTACTTACTTCATATGTCTGCAGTTTTTTTCTCAAATGATCTCACATTAAGTCTCACCATCACTCTTTCACAAGATGCCGAATTCACAGGCTGAAATCTGTTAAAAGCAAAAACAAAACAGAACATTTCCACCTCCGTGGTTCAAGTTGATTTGAGGTTCTTCATCTGAAAATCTGTCTTTGATTTGAACCAAACATATTTACTGGTACTGTGGCCAAAAACAAAAAAAAAAGAAAAAGAGAGAGAGAACAAAAGCATCTTTGATTCATCAACTACATGTTTTTTATAAAGGTTTGGAGTTAATGTTGTTTTAAAGATTGCTTCTCTAGTGCTCTTCGAGTTATCTTGATTTTAAGTGCATCAGTCAGCCTGCTCATTGAAACTATCCACGTCACCGGCACCATCGGCTTCATGTTGGTCCTCATATCCTTGGTCTTCTTCTACTACAGCACCTCCTGCTGGATGTTGCTGGCACAGCAGAGGCAGCTGGATCCTCTGCCTGTTGAGGCAGATGAAACCAGTGAAACCAGTGTCATAGACCCCAAGTCTTCATGACAAGTTTTTGTTGAGCTCAGAGATCAATATGAAGCTGAACTCAACACAAACACACTCCCAAACAGACAGCATCGGTGTTTATGTTGCTACTGTTGCCCATCAGGTCACAGTGTCACCCCGTACATATTATTTTCCTCTCTATGTTGCACTGGAGCTAGGTAGCACATCTGCTGTTATTTATTTAGTTTGGTCTTCTGGAGGAAACTGCAAGACAGTAAAGAGGATGGAACACAACAGGAAGTTTCAGTGTCAGCTGAACTGGGACCAATACTCCATAAAGAAGAGATAACAACAGAAAAGATCAGTGTATATAAGTGTAACTGGGTCTCAGTTCTACGAGAAAAGATGGAGCATATGACCTCCACTCTTCAGTCAAAATGTTTTGTATTTCTTTTTTCCAGTCAGCCTGTATACAATTTTACAGCACCTGAGCTTATCGCATCACAACTTATTAAACAACTAAATGATCTCTGTGGGGCAGGAGAAACAGATGAATTTCACTGCAGCCTTTGATACTGTTGACCATAGTATTCTGTTACACAGACTCAAGCACCGGATGGTTTGCTTGCCTTAAAGTGTTTTTTTGTTTTTTTCCTTATTTATCTGCACCAATAATCAACCTGCTTCCATGTCCTCATGTTATCATTGGATGATATTGTAATGGTCTAACAGATAAAAATCAACTCAGTGTCCCTGCAGGCACTGACAAAAACACAGGAGGCTGAACTGGAGTTGGCAGAATTTAAGATGCTAAAATGTTCACTGGGAGTGACCAGGAGGGACAGGATTAGGAATGAGTAAATCAGAAGGACAGCTCAGGTTGAGTGGTTTGGAGACAAAGTTAGAGAGGCTTGTAGCAACAGGCCAGACAACCCATACTCCTGAAGCAACTCCCACAGAACACTTTGAGGGATGCCGTCGAATGCCTTCTCCAAGTCCACAAAAACACATGTAGACTGGTTGGGCAAACTCCCATGCACCCTCGAATATATTGGACAAAGGATGTTTATTATAGAACTGCCAAACAGGAAGAAATTG
Source organism: Heterochromis multidens (assembly GCA_015108495.1). Classification (NCBI taxonomy): domain Eukaryota; kingdom Metazoa; phylum Chordata; class Actinopteri; order Cichliformes; family Cichlidae; genus Heterochromis; species Heterochromis multidens. The sequence goes on from VUQS01045803.1 coordinate 23,575, forward strand.
GAAAATCACTTCAGCTGTTCACTTCAGCTCCCCAGCTATGACTGTTTACAATCTGATTCTGTCGCTTCTGCTCACATCTTGCTGGGAAACCTTCAAAATAACTTCTGTCTGCTTACCTTCTAGCAGGTGGATAAGAGACAGAAAGATCAGGGGGCAGTGCATGGTGGATGGGACCAATCAGTTGACAGAAAACTGAAGGAAACATAGTTGTCTGATTGGTCAGTATGTCTGACTCTGATACTACACATAAACAGTAGCATTGATGCTGAGTGTTGTATAGTGTTTGAACTGGCAAAGTGAACTGAGGCTAATAGAAAAATTTTTGTAAACATGCACTTTAGACGTCTCCATACTCCTTTATTCATCTGTGAAATCTGCTTCCTCATGCTGATATTTAAATAGGTGACAATAGGCACCTCAAAGCGCTTTATATTGTGAGGTGAAGATCGTACAATATTAGGAAAAAACCCCAACAGTCACACAACCCAATAAGAGCAAGAACTTGTCAATAGTGGGAAGGAAAAACTCCCTTTTAACAGGAAAAAACCTTTGGTAGAACCAGGCTCAGGGAGAGGCAGCCATCCACTATGACCAGCCCTAAATATAAGCTTTATTAAAAAAGGACGTTTTGTGATATGGTACTATGAGGTCTTTAAGATAAGATGGGGCCTGATTATTCAAGACCTTGTATGTAAGGAGAAGGATTTTAAATTCAATTCTGGATTTAACAGGGAGCCAATGAAGAGAAGCCAATATGGGAGAAATATGCTCTCTCTTTCTAGTCCCTGTCAGTACTCTCGCTGCAGCATTTTGGATCATCTGAAGGTTTTTCAGAGAGTTTTTAGGACAGCCTGATAATAATGAATTACAGTAGTCCAGCCTAGAAGTAATAAGTGCATGAACTAGTTTTTCCGCATCACTCTGAGACAGGATGTTTCTAATTTTAGTGATATTGCGCAAATACAAGAAAGCAGTCCTACATATTTGTTTAACATGCGCATTGAAGGACACTCCCTGGTCAAAAATGACTCCAAGATTCCTCACAGTGTTACTGGAGGCCAAAGTAATGCCATCCAGAGTAAGTATCTGGTTAGACACCATGTCTCTAAGATTTTTAGTGCCGAGTACAATAACCT
>VUQS01045805.1:0-18267 GCA_015108495.1 Heterochromis multidens
GTGTATATATATATATGTGTGTGTGTGTGTGTGTGTGTGTATATATATATATGTGTGTGTGTGTATATATATATATGTGTGTGTATATGTATATACAGTGTGTGTATATATATATATATATATATATATATATATATATATATATATATATATATATATAGATATATATATAGATATATATATATATATATATATATATAGATATATATATAGATATATATAGATATAGATATATATATATATATATATATATATATATAGATAGATAGATAGATAGATAGATAGATATATATAGATATATAGATAGATAGATAGATATATATAGATATATAGATATATATAATTTGTTTCAACATGCATTATAAGTAAATATGGAAGTCATGTGATCCATAAAGATAAACAAAAAATCAACCTCAGGATCAAACTGGATCAACATTAATCAAACAGCAACATATCATTGGTAGGTATTACATTACATTTAATTTACTAATTACATCATTTTGATGTAAAAATGCAGTATAAGAACACAATGAGCAATATAGGAATAGTAACTCGCCAGTTAATAGCAGAATTACTTTTGTGTATCTGTATCTGAGCCTTAGTTTAGTATTGTCCAGTTTGCTTGTAAACTTAACAAACTGAGTATTATACTAACTCATAAAATAGATCTCACTTGTTTTATTTTTACTATAGATCTCAAATTGACAAGAAATAGCAACAAGAGCTAAACTGAAATAATACATTTATAGCACTTCCATTAGAAATTTAGAATGTCACAGACACTATTAGTCCATGGATTTCTCCAGTCTCTGAAAAAAAATTGAACTCTGGTCAACTTGGTTTCCCCTTGTGTATGTCCGAATATAATTCAGGTAAAGGGGTCCGCGGTGGTCGCTGGTGCCTGTTTCTGAGCAGCAGTCAAGTGTGGAGTGTGTGATGGGGGTCATCCTGTGGCCATGTGAACAGGAAGGTGCGGGTTCAGTGTGAAGGGCTGAACCTCTGAGCTGTTTATCAGATAGCTAATGAAGCAAAGCGATCCTGAGGGAGGAGGAGCAGAAGAAGGGGAAAAGAGAGGAGGGTAAAAGGTAAAAGAAGGAGAGTGGGGTGTTGTAAAGAGGCCGAGAACGAGATGGAAATGTTGGCATATCCATAGAGAAGTTATCGCTGAACAGGCTGAGATGAACAAACGAGTCACTCTGCTTTATTCCCACTACAATAAGTAGAAAAATACACATCAGAATATTTATTACATATCCTTGTTTAAAAAAAAAATCAGCAGAGGCCCTATCACTCAGCTCCTGCCGTAAACATTTTCTCTGGCTGCAAGAGAAGCAGACCTACGTTTCCAATTCCCATCATCACAGCCATCTAGTTTACTGCAGGCTACACATCCATCAGTGTGGTTTGCAGGAAAAGGGAACGAGCCTGCTTCATTACAAGTTCAAATAATCAGCCAGTCAGATGATCAAAACAATATTACAGTGTAGATGTCAGTGTTTGATATTTTACTGTTTCCAGTGATACTTATTTCTGCTCACATCGAAAAGGAAAGTGCTGACATATTTTGAAATGGCAGAATGGGAACTCACCTCTGATTAAATTCTCAGGACTGATGTAATGTCTATATTGTGGATATAATTTTAAAATATTATAGTGTAATATGTGGGCTACTTTTGTGGTACCACTCAATTATTTTGTATAAACTGTTTAATTTAGAAAAGAAAACAAGAAAAAAATGAATGAAATTGACATCTGTGTTTGCCTTTTGTTGTCTAACCAGCAGTCTAAATTGATGCAACAGATAAAAGGAAATCCTTGCATTTCACTGTTGTTTTGAACCTTGTTTGAAAAATATCTTAAAACTCTCATCCAAATTGTGGCTTAGAGACTCATCTATTTCATGTTTATGAACATCCTGTTGAGCACTTTGGAGCTGTGTTGTCTTAAAACAAGACTGTAGAAATAATGCACAAAAAAATTCATTTCTCACTTTTTATCTACCTTCAATTTTTGTGGTATTAGTCACATAATTGTTTAGTTTGAACTAAAAAAGGATTAAAAATATGTAATGAATGCATTTTATTGTTTGACTCTTATGGTGGAAATGGTATGCAGCACAGAATTATTGAATAAATATGCCCATGTATAGACAGAAAAAGGGTTGGAAACTACAGTTTTTACTTATATGCACTCCTGTTGCAAAGTAAGGGAGTGTGACTCCTTCATCTGCAGTTGTTGCTGTGGTATTAAAATGTTCAAGTGGTTTACACTACTTTCTACTTTCAAATAATGCATAATCGTGGCCAAAGACATGAAAATATAGGTGTTTTCACTTGTCCAGTATTTAGGATTCATGTCTGATTGCTAATGAAATATTCTGTTATTTCTTCTGCTTTTTTTGTTAGTTATAATTTGACAGAAAGTGCCATTTCTGAGAGAATTTAATTTTCCTGTAAATTTCACAAGCACAAAATGTGTCAGCAGATTGAAACACATATTCCGATAACACCCTGATTGGTTTGTTTTGCTGTCAGTTTCATGCCGAGGTGCCATTTTTGGCTTGTGTAGCAGTTTGAGAGTCTGGTTTGTTCATCAGAGGCCAGAGGGTGAGAGGTCAGAGGTCAGGCTCAGGGGAGTCGTCAACGTTGAGCGCTCAGGTGACCCTGAACGATCCTGAGATAGGATGGCCTTCACCTCCCTGGGGAAGTTCATTCCATCGCTGCTGGTGTGTTTGTGAGAAGGCATGTGCTTAAACAATGCCACAACCTGTACTTACAGTACTTCAGTATACAAGGTTACAGCATAACACAACATTCACAGCAAGAGAAACATGGCTCTTAACGGTTTGGCCAAGAGAGAAATATCTCAACCACTACTTTCGACATTATCATGGAATTTGAAACAAATTACCAGTCGCAGTCACTTTGGTGATTGCTTGATAAGAAAATCTGATGCAAAGATTATTAATACATATCGCAAATTTTCCTTTAGCATTAATTCGAAGTCAAACATTAAATTTGAAAAATTAGGTGTGATATTCATAAGTCTCAACGCTTTTAGCCACGTGTGGAGAATCAAGTTATGGGTTTCCCCAAAAACTGTAAGAAGAACAAAACCGTTTTATAATACTCCATGGGATTTTGCCTTTATTTATTTCTTTAAACTTTTGTCTTTAATTTTCTGTATTCTTATGTGCATCTCTGATTACTATTGCACAGGGAATGCAGCATCTGCTAAATGTGCACAGTTAGACAGTTTCAACTTTGTCCAACTGTACAGCATAAAACTTAATGTAACTGCACGGAAGACACACACTCACAGTTCATTTAATATTACTAATCCAAGTAAAGCACATAAACTGTCTCCTCAGAGACAAACAAAGGCAAAGTGATTAAGTGACCTCAGTAGAGACAGAGGAAGCCAACTCTCCACCTTCCTGCTGTCTTAGCTTGGTTAACGGTTGTCTTTTTAAACTGTAGTGTGTAAGTACAAACTGATGCTCGTGGTACTTCTGGGGTTGTGTCAGTGCATGTGGGATTCAACCAGGTAATGAACATTGACACTAAAACTTCATGTGTCCATACCACAAGATGTGATAAAAGGTTTTACCTTCATGAGATGTAAGAGGTTTTAATGTTCACCCAAACGTCTCGAAGCACGTTTCATTTGTTGTTTCATCCAGTCATTTTATCAAGCAGTTTAACCTTTCTTCTCTTTGTGCTTTTTGCAATATTTTAAACTTAACCACTTTTTTAAATATACAGAAATGTGTATATCTTTGTGTAGAAATTTTACAGCAAAAACAAAGAGTTGCCAAAAAACTGCTGACCCACTGACAGGAAGTGTTAAGTGTTAAATCTGACCTTTTACAATAGCTCCGAGAAAAAATGATGAGATGTCAGAGATTTTCATCTGCTGTTATATTTTATAATTACAAGTTATGGCCTCTTTGTTGAGATATTGAAGGAGAAATAATGAAGAGTCAGAAAATATGTTAACATTTACAACTGTTTATAGCAACTTAATATAACAGCTGGGTTTAATTTTACAATATTTTTTTCTTCTTCACAAAGTTGAGAATCTGAAGCAAAAATAAATAAATAAACTAAAATAAGTAAACACAATACCAAACAATAAAGTCTCAATTATACGCTGATTTTAGACCCGTTTGGGTGAAAATGTCTTTCCTTTTGTCCTGACATTAATAAAAATTAAGAGTGGACCTTTTCGGTCATTCTCATTCTGTCTTCTGTGATTTTAAAGAATGCAGACGTGAGCGTCTGTCTGTCTGTTGGTCTCTCTTGGTGTCCCTGGCGAGTTTCTTCTAATCATGCTGGATGTGCCAGGGGTCAGCAGCTCTGACCTGCTGGCTCCAGTTCACCATAAATATTATGGAACCACGCCATCACTAGCTGTTTAATATAGTGCTGGGTCCATTAAGGGACCTAAAGTAATAGCTTGCACTGGGGTATATAAGCTAATAATAATGTTGCCTGCACAGTGTGATTAGAAATATTAAAGACAAGTCAGGATTTAGGATGCTGGAAAATGTATTTGTAAAAGTATTTTTGGAATTTCATCAAGTACTTTACTTTCACTTTATGTGTCTTAAAATATCTTTCTGAGTTGTTTGTGTGTCAGAGTTTCAAAACTGTTGGACTGAATGCACGTGCATTCATGGCCACGTGTGCATTTTTGTGTGCCAGCAACACAGTGGGCCTGTGGGAGTGCTCTGTCCTCCTTTCCCACAGTATGTGTCCCCTGAGCCCCTGCAGTGACGTCAGGGCAGAGGTATGGACGAATGCCCCGCTCAGAGGTCGCAGGTTCACTTCCTGTCTGTCAGGGCTGAGTTGGGCATGGTCCAGTGTGGAGCACCGAACTGTCTTTATGATCTCTCAGTAGTTTGACCTCTCTGTCTCTATCTCTTTCAGGCTATGTGGCTGATGCTGCAACAGGAGGAGCCCGAGGATTTCGTCATAGCAACAGGGGAGGTGCACAGTGTGAGGGAGTTTGTGGAGAAGGCCTTCAGACATGTGGGGAAGACCATTGTGTAAGTCTGCATGTCAGTTTTATTTTTGTAGTTCAAAATCACAGATTTCCCCAAGAGGCCTTAAACAGTGCTCAACATAAGACACCCCCAACCCTAAACTCTTGACTTGGAAAATGAAAGAATCCTCCCATATTTAACCTCTCATTCACCTCGCTTCTTATGTTCTGGAAGATACTGACATGTGGTAAAGGGGTTTTTGACTGCAATGCGTGTTGTGTTGGTTTTAGAAAAAAAAGACAGGTGACATGTTTTGTCTGCCCGAGACCATAAGGAAACAAACTACACAAGAAGTAATCACGGAGCTTGAACCTTTGAGCAGGTGTGGGAAAATCTTAGTTCCTGCTGAGATTTCTCTCTTTCCAGGTGGGAGGGAAGTGATGAGAAAGAGGTTGGCCGTTGCCAGGAGACAGGGGTGGTACATGTCAAGGTGGACCCAAAATACTTCCGTCCTACTGAAGTGGTAAGTTTCTCCTACCATTTGTGTGCACATGTTTCGTGTTTATCTGCATTTAAATAACTGGAATTTGGTTTTGCTGATCTGATCTCCAGCCAGTTAAATCTATGGTATAATACAAAAGAATGTTTAACAAAATAAATACTGGCTTCATCTAACTCAAAGCTAGCAAGCAGAGACAGCTAATATTGAATATGTAAATGTAACTAATGTATCTCATTAGCAATTGTGGCTAATTTCGATAGATTGTGTTCCATTAAAGTGTTACATGGCACCATTAATACCATGTTAATATAGTAAAGTAAATAATGCACCAAATAGTTATTTTCAATATGTCCATTTCTCTCTGTGCAGCAAGAATGTAACATTTTCTAGTAAGGAGGTATTAATACAGCTAATATACACGTGTTTATTTTTACTTTTTTTTTAACATATATATTTTTTTTTTCTGTTCTCTTGCTGGTTGAGTATTTTAAGTTGCATGCTAGATAATCAACTTGTTCAACAATCAACACCTTCTGCCTGTTTGCTCCTCCCTCTGTGGTCTGAACACCCAGAGTCCCTGGCAATACTTACTGACAGTTCTTATATAGTGTGTTTGTGTTTTCGGTTATTGTTGGTATTTCCTTGAGAGAGCCTTTAACTGACATTTTTATATTTGACCTTAGAAATTTGTGGGACGCAAAAGGGGTTTTCCTTGTAACTGCACCACAATACTGCAAGCTATACCAATAAACAGCTGTTTCAGAATGAAAAGGGTCTACTATAGTAGTGCAATTCATATAGTTGCATATAATTTATAACCCATCATGGCACATATTTATTGTTCTATATACTTGACCTTAACAATAATATTACATGCTCTCTCTGTATGTATGCGAGTGCCGGTAATTGTGTCTGGGACCATACACTTATCAGCTATAGTGGGTGCAGTTAGTTGACAGCCTCAAGCTGCTTATTGTATGCTTTTTAAACAGCTGGAAACAAGCCAGACTGTCTCTTTAAGAGTAATGAAGGCTGTATCCTGCCAGTTTATGCTAAGTGGGTGCAACCTGGAAAATTTTATTATTGACAGCTTGTTAGTTTGAGTCAAAGTGCTAGTGAAGCAATTCTTCTCAATGAGAGGCTAGTTTGATAGCACAGGAGAGATATTGGTGCCTTTTTCATGAGACTGTGCCTGGACAAGTGTGTTTGTCGGGATAACAACTCTAAAAATCCAACTCATAAAGTGAGCCGGTGTATTTTTCCTCCATCTCTTGAAAGTTGTCTGTTGAATTTGGGAGGTCTTTCTCTCATCGTCGTGGTCAAGGGTTATTGCAGCTACTCCCTGTGGACATTCTAGGGTTACCCTGGGGTGTTGTGGCTGAGATTAGCCATCATCCTCTCAGTTTAAAGCCAGGAGCACCTCTCTCCTGAGCTTTGGCCTGGTGAGATTAGAGTTGAGATGCAGTTGAGTGATGGCAGAAGATTAGTAAGGAGGCCCTGCTGACTGACAGCTGAAGGTATGGCAACACTGGTTACACACCTGGGCCTCTATTCTCTGTGCGTGTCAGCTTATTCATTCAAGGTCCTAACCCTGTATCCACACTGAAAACTACTCCAGAATGTGATCAAATCAGCCTACATGTCCATTTATGATCTGCAAGCAGACAGTGTTGCTTTACTGCTTTACTGCTTTGCTGCTGTATGGAATGCACAGCATGAAAATTTCTTACTATTTGAACCTGTCACAATGTAAAGTTTTAAGTGGTTAGAGGTGAACATCCAAGAAGTCATAAATACATGCCAAGCATCTAATTTGAACAACGAGCGAACAACAGTGACAAGGTTTTTTTTTTTTTTCAAGATTGGAAACTGTCTTGAATGTTTTCCACTTTTGAAGAATCTTTCTCACTATAGAATGATGGACCGCAAAATGTTTGGAAATGGACTTAAAACCCCAAGATGTAGCTCTTGGGTTTTTTGCAATATCTCTGAGCATTGCACGTGGGTGCACTGGGGTGAATTTGCTGGGAGATCCACTCCTGGGACGATTGTGGCATTGTATCGACACACACGTGAATGCTCCAGACAAACAAACTGCCAAAACTTCTACTTTTATAGAGGCGCTCACACTAGCTGATGATCAATCAAGTACATTTGATTAGCTGCACCTGGCTGCTACTTACCCTCTATGGAAGCAGCAGAAAGGGTGTACTTTGCGGCACCCTTTCTGTGAAAACCTTCTTTTTCGCATGACTGTATGTCTGTATGCTACCCAGCACTATAAAATTTATCATATTGACAGCTTCCTAACAAGTGTTTGAACATGAGAAAGAGAGAGAAGCCAAAAGTGAAAGCATTATTGTTGCTGCTTTTCAGTCGTGTCACCTCACTTGACCACAATTTGCGGTCAAATGAAAAATGATTGTAAACATTCAAAGAAAAGCTGTTAGTGTAGCAAGTGTGGAATACCTCCAAACTGCTGACCCTTTGCTGCCAGCTTCCTCAATGTTATGGTGCTATGGTGCTCCATGCTATTTGTGCTCTCACTAGCAACCAGAGCACTGCTCCTGACGCGTGATGTTAAAAACACAGAACAACATAGAATTAATGTTGTTGAACACACACTTGCCTGGCTCACTGTGTCTGTATTTCTGCTTATACATGTGGCACATAAATATTAATGATGAATATGCAAACTAGAAAACAGAATAAACTTCACATCTGTCTTTGATCACATTAAATATGGAAAGAATTCACTATCATCATAATTCTTAACTATTCGATTAAGGAACCTATTGTTTAAGCTCTAGTTCACCCATCTGTGTATTTGTCTTCCTACACTGACAATTCTTACACTGAAGTGCCCAATTTTCTATAAAGACCTACCTGAGAAGCTCAGAAGGAACTGTAGGTTAAGCTTGCATGGAGAACAAGGGGAGGATGGTTCAGTAACAGCAGGCAATTTCTCCACTCTGTCTCTTTGTCCCTTCTATAGGGCTTAAAGAGACTGAAGAATGTTTAACCTCTGACCCCCTCAGACAGGAAGTGACTGACACTGGGCTCATAGCTCAGCATTGTGCCTCACCTCAAGTGGAAATACCTGTCATCAAGTGTGTGTGTGTGTGTGTGGCATGGAAGGAGTGTTACCTCAGGCTGTGTGCTAATATCTATGTAATTCATCATTAATTCTGTCAGAGTGTGTGTCTGACATGAGCTTCAATCCCCTGGGACAGGAGCCCCAATAGGTGTGCCTCACATGTGGTGCAGTGTGTGAGTGTGAATGTGTCTTTTGTGCACATGTGTGAACCCTGCAGGGCTACAGATTTGACAGCCAGTTTGTCTGGGATTGTGGAAGCAGTTTACCTGATGTGATGCGTGCTGGTTAAAATGAAAAAAGCTAAAGCTACCAGCATTTTGTGCAGATATTTACACGTGAAAGCGAAAGACATGCAGTGCAAGCTGTCAGGGTTGTTTTGAAGACAGCCACAGGTAAGTTTCATACCTCTCCAACTGTCATGGCTTTGCAGGGCTGTCAGTCACACCATGTGGGCTTCTGTCAACACTCCTGAAGTTTGGCTCAGGTGAGCAGCCTTTGCCTCAGCTTTACAAAGGTGTGTCTGTGTACTACTGTCTAATGGTTCTGATTAGTTTTGGTTGCCAGGTGATATACATATATCAGGGTGTGATCAGATGGGTTCCTCTGTCTGGCTATCAGAGTTGCTTTTATACCCTACTGATTTACAAGACTGGTGATGTTCACTTGTGAAAGAGCCACATGTGCTCACAAAAAGGGCACACAAGAGCACAGGTAGAGGAAAAATTGGTGTATGAATTAGTGCTACAAGTGGAAGTCTTGAGGTTGTGTTTTTCTGACATGGGAAACTGAGTACAGAATATGTTTGGCATGCAAGTGACAATTAAAAGTCATGTCATCCTGGAAAAACCTTCCACTTTACTGTCATGTCAAAAACAAAAGTAATAGCAGAAGCAGTGTAGAGCTATTGCTGTAATTTAATAGATTTTAAAAGATAGATAAAAAACTATATCCTGATTTGTATTCCAGTTCAGATAGCCTCCAAAAATATAATCAAATAACTTCCAGATCACTTCAATTACGCTTCCCCCAAACCTACACTTACCCCAAAACCTCTCCCAGTATCACTACACTATTAGTTTTTACTGTACCTTAAACTTTACTGCACAACATATGTCTGTGTTAATGTTTCTACATGTTGTAACTTGTTACAATGCCACAGTTTAAGTTCACCCTAAAACTCTTCCACTACTCTATTCTCCAGCTCCATGTTCTTTAGTTTTTGGTTTCAGCGCTTCAAATGCTCTCAAAAATCCTTATATTTGCTCCTTCAAATTTGAGAATTTCCTCCATGAGCTGTGGTTCAAAGTCAGCCGCTGCTCCAGCTGGTGACTGGGAATACTTGTGGTCCTATGCATAAAATCACCAGGAGCAGCTTTAGTAAAAGTTTTAAGAGGTCAGATTCATCGGTTTCACTGTTAAAAACTATCTGCATACTGTTAACTACTTATTTGGTTGTTAAGTGGACCCCAGGAAGTTGAACTTGATTGACATTCATGACACAACATCTGGAATTAAAGCTAAGTTTTGATGTTAGTCCCTTGAGTTTCACATTAGAGATGGATGGGGGGGGGGGGTTCCACGGGACCTTCAACTCTCCAAAACACAGTGCATCCAGTACAGTAGTTTGTTTTTGAGTGCATATTACCTAACAACATGCATCATATAATTGACAGTAAATGTGGGGATTTTTTAAATTCAGTTTGCCTCCTTGCCTCATTTAAACTTCAGCTTGAAGTATTTATTGCAGATCACAATTTGTCTCTGTAAACAAAGTTTTGGGCCAAGTCGACTGTATTTGTCTGTGCAGAGACAAGTGTGCATGTCACTGACTTGGCTTTTGACCACGTGCGTGTAGACGCTTGTGCATGTTCATACTAATCCAGCCTGGCTGTCATACTTCCAAGTTCATGTGTCGCTGGAGGGTGTAAACTGCTGTGAGTTGAGTGACAGCTCTGTGGTTTTTCTCCTACCTCTCATGCAGAGGAGGAGGAGTGATGATAAATGGGAAATTGTCTCTCAATCTGTCTTTATGTTTCTGTAACCCGTTGGTGTGTGCTTGATGGAATGGCAACAGTAACTCTTCCAGTATTGTTTTTACACTATGTAAGTGTACACTATTGATTACGCTAATTTGCATTTCCATATTTTTAGTCTTGAACTCTACTAAAGTAGTTTTGCATCAGTGACAGTTCAAAATAATCCCCATTTATCTTAAACTGGGCCTTGATTCAGTCCCTCAGTTCATTCTTAGTCTGAAAGAAGCGATTTTAGCTCCTCTCCTTTAAAGCCAGTTTTTTCTGATTGGCTGCTACAAAAGGTTTGAACAGCAGGTGAATGGGACTTTTGTGCTCATAGCCAGAGCTTTATGGCTGAAATAACCATATTAAGGATATGTACTCTCCTGGGCATCACACATATCCAACAGTGCAAAACATGTCTGTCATGCATTTAGAGAAGTCTAATACCTGTGACTTTGGCTCAAAAGAATTACTTACTACTTGTACATATACTGTTCATATTACTTAAAAGTTTGGCCACATTTAATATGACCATCCATTATTTTGTGTATAATACATATGGAATAGGGCAGTTTATCTGACCCTTTTGGTAGATCTTCTCAGTCTTTGTTAGATTGATGTATCTAGATTGGATCAAAATGTCTTGCTGTGAGGCAACAGCAGGTTTGAGTCTCCTGGTTGGCTGGGGCCTTTATGTGTAGAGTTTTTGTGTTCTCCTTGTGACCTCAGGTACTCCAATTTCCTCCTGCAACGTAAAGACATGCATGATGGGTTCATTGGTGATTCTAAATTGGCCATGGATGTTAGGTACATAAACACATAAAGTGTATAGAACAAAGTGACGTATGGATATATGGGTAAATGTGGTTTGTCTAGACTTGAAAAGAGCTATGCAAATGCCAGTCCATTTCATTCCAACCTTAAGATGTTTCCACAGATGTTCTACAGGTAATGAGTTTTGGCTGGGCTATCTAAGGACAGTCAGTTGTGTCCCACAGCCACTCCAGTGAGGCCTCGGCTCAGTACTTTGGATCACTGCGGGGCTGAAAAGGGTTACTGACACTATTTTTTAATGTTCTGTCTGTGTTTGGCTGCATTCATCCTTCCTTCAAATCTGACCAGTCTCCCTGCCACTAAGGAGGTCAGATGTACTGTAGTGCTTGAAATTCTATCCAAATAGATAATAATTGATTCCACTGTGCTCTTGGGACCACTCAAAGCTTTATGTGATTTTATATATATTCCAGGGGTCTTTAGAGAGTTCCTTGGACTACATGGTTGGTTTTTGTCCTGGCATGCAATACACAGAAGCTTCCATCCATCCATTTTCTTCCACTTATCCAATTCAGGGTCACTGGGGGGGCTGGAGTCTATCCCAGCTGCCATAGGGTGAGAGACGGGGAACACCTTGGACAGGTCAGCAGTCTGTTGCAGGGTTAACACAGAGAGACAAACAACCATTCACACCCACATTCACACCAATGGGCAATTTAGAATCACCAGTTAACCTAACCCCACTAACTGCATGTCTTTGGACTGTGGGAGGAAGCCAGAGTACCCAGAGAGAACCCACTCAGATACAGGGAGAACATGCAAACTCCACACAGAAAGGCCCCAGCCAGAGGGTGGATTAGAACCCAGGATCTTCTTGCTGTGAGGCAACAGTGCTAACCATTGCGGGCAGCGGTGGATGCTTGCTTTCTAAAATAAATCCTTACTCAGTTTTATTTTTAACCATCTGAAAAAACTCTAAAAGTAATTCTTTACTTGTCATTATATCCCAAAAAGCTGACTTTTGACGTAACGCTACGTCCAGCTGAACAGATTCAGCTTTTTGGGATTCTTTTACCTGGATTATTGAGCATGCATCAAGAGATTGTCATTATATATTGATGAGTTTAGAACAGCAGGTAAAGAAAAATTACAAATTGCATTAATTCTATATCCCAGCTATGCAAGTGAATTCTTTATTTTATATGAATCCATTGTGCTGCATGATTTTTGTGTGCGTAGCATGCTCCCAGCACAAAATGTTTTAGCATGGTGCATAGTAGCTCCTCATTGTTCCTTGCAATCTGTATGGATAAAATCTAGAAGTCATCTTTGTTTATTGATAGATTAGGAAGATTTCCATCTACGAGCAGTCTCTTGGCAGTTGCTTGCCTGGGTTGGCTCTGCTTGAGTTCCAAGTTGTAGCTTTTATTTTTTTTATTTTTTAATAGGATCTATACATATTTTATTTGTTTTCTGTCATATATATACCTTTACAATGGTGGATGGTGTTATTAAACATGGCCAATGAGTTCAAAGTATGTACAAGTTATCCCTGTAATCCAAAACCTCAGGCTTCAGGCTGCGCTAAACACTCAGTTTTTTCTACTCTTGGATATGTATGATGTCAAAGGGAAAGGATATCCTTAATATGGTTGTGAGCACAGAAGAATCACTTCCAAATAAAATATGGATAGGGTAGGAAAAAAAACACACCTACATCCACACCAAAAAACACGGCGCAGGTGTTTGGCCCAAAAACGAATCAACGCATGACAAATAAATACAATGCAGAACTCCAGTTCTACCTTTTTTGGCACCTTTTACTTGTAACATTTTAAGTACACCTGCTCCAACCAAACATCCAACCAGCAGCCCAAAAAACATCATCAAAATTTTATAACATCACAGAGAAATGCAGAACATCTAGAAATGAGAAGCTGGAATCAATGAATGTTGGTCTGTCATTTAGGTTTAATAAATGACTACAACTTATTGTTATTTAATTTTCCACCAGTCATTAATCTGCTAATGAAAACACAAAAACGTTGCGTGATCATTTTGCTGACAGGAGAACAGTTTAGTGGCATGAGTGGGAGGCTATTTATCACTGTGGTGTGCTTTGATTGATGGAAAGGAATCACCATCTGAGGTTCCCATGTATCAAGAAGAACAGATGTAATTTAGGCTTTGTTGGAGTCACGTAGCACCATTCCCTGCAGTGCAGTCACGTACTGTCAATACATGACCGATTGTCCTTTTGTTTTAAATTTGCAAGTTTATTCTTGTGTGGTACCAACAAGTGTGAAAATCAGGAGTGCTACCTATCGCTGCTACAGCACAAGTTTGTGTGAAAGTGTCAAGTTTGTGTTGCGTATGTATAAACTCAAATGCACAGTTTGTTACTGCGGGTTATCTGTGTGTCCATGCAAAGAGAGGAAAGACACTGATCAAATAAATCCTGCTCTTATCTCAGCTTTGATCCTGTGCAGCTTCCTTCTGTTGCATCAGATCACATTCTAGCTGGTTAGTGGTGCAATTGTTCATTGTTTATTGGTAGCAAGTACTCTGGCAGGGAGGGCTGGGGACGGCCTGCACCAAATGCAGAAACAAAAGAGTTCTTTACTGCTTGCATGAAATAAAAAAAAGTGTTGCATTCACACCTGTGGGATTTTGACACAGTAGTTGTTCTGCCTGTTTTCTTCTTATTCAATCTGCAGGTACGAATCAAAAGCTCCCACATCAACCCCTAAAAATAGCCCTGCTCACATACCACACCTCAGTATCTGTCAAGTGCCTGTCCACTTGACAGATTCCTGGGCAAAAGTCTAAACTTCCTTCTTACTTCAGATGACATACCAGCAGTGAGACGTGCGTAACAAATTCACTAGAACCACACTTGGTTGCATATTCTCATACGTCATTGGTCCTGTCGTCACTGGATGAGAAACTGAGAAACTTAGACAATGGATCTAGTTATCCACAGAAATAATGACTCTGGGTGTTGTGGTTACCTTTTATAACTGTTGGCAAGGGAGTCAACCCACCTGTTGAGGTAATTAGTGTGAGACACACCTGCCTTATGTAGTTTCTAAATAATGTTTGGTATTGTCAAGCTTTATTGAACTTAAAGGACATTTCCACTCTTGGATACTCCGGCACAGTTAGATATTATCATTGATCTTGAATGCATTCCTCATGTCTTTGTAATGAAATGTTGCAACCTGCCTTCATTACTTTCGTTAGTGATCTCATAAGTCCCACAGAGACTCTTTTGACTTCTCTCACAGACATGGCCTAGTCTTCTTAGTCAGCTGTGTGAATAGGGACAAACCTACTAGGTAGAAAACCAGCATACAAGCAGTAGGTTATTGATTAGAGATGTGTGTGAGCGCCAGGCCCTAAACCCTGGTATATCCACAGTCACATCACAGTGCAATTAGTTAATTTAGTTCAACTCATTCTGTACTCTGTGATAAAAGTTACATATGAAGTAGCAAACACTATGCATAACATCAGTGTTTTTTCCAGCTTGCAAACAAAGAGTGGAAGACTGAAAACGCCTATAACTGTATTACACACCCAAGACAGAAAAATAGATGCTTAAAATAGGATTGTGAGCAGGCTAAGCCAGATAATGGACTTGTACTTTGGTAATCACTTGCTACTATTACCACTAGACTAAAACTCTCTTCTTAGCAGAAAACTCAGCAGTATGTATCTCAGCAGTAATATCTTTAAAATCCAGCATGTACCCAACAACCTTTTTACTGAAAATGATGATGCCACATATTCTGCCCTAAGGCACTAATGTGTGCAGATAGTTTCAGTAAACACTCAGATGGTGACTTATGTGCAACCAGTCATGGCCTTGCAGGGCAATATTATTATAATGTTGTTTAGTGGGCTTTATCCAGAAATCACAAAATTTCAATTATTAGCCTTTTTATTTTTCAGTATGTGTCACACTTGAGACTGTGACTGACTTGTGATTCTGAAGTAAGATATGTGGTATGTAAACATGTATCTTTTGTGTACATTGCTTTTGTGTTAGTGAAAATAATAAAAAGCTTGTTGTATTCTCATCTGTGGGACAGACACAAAGATAGCATACAAAGTGGCATAGACCACTACACCTTAAAGATTTCTATTTGTGCAACACAGTTAGTGGAAGATTCTACTTTCACCACAAGTGGAAGATTGCTTTTGCAGGAGTTTTTAGGTAAAACATGGCCACGCTATAAGAATAAAGGCATTTTTATTTCTTATTTTAAAAAATAGTTCACTGGAGTTTCTTTATTTTTATTTTTATGTCTATACCACTTTAAATCAATCCCATCCAGAGAGTGGTATACTCAAACAACCCCCAAAACAGGAATAGTTTTACAGGTGGAGGACACTGACATTTTTCCCTCCTCATCTTTTCTGACTGTTTTTTCACTAGTTTTTCATTTGGCTAGAGTCAGTGTCACTACTGGTAGCGTGAGGCAATACCTGGACCCTACAGAGGTTGCACAGGTAGTCCGACTCCTCCAGGATGGCACATCAACACATGCCAGAAGATTTGCTGTGTCTTCCAGCACAGTCTCAAGAGCATGGAGGAGACTCCAGGAGACAGGCAGTTACTCTAGGAGAGCTGGACAGGGCCGTAGAAGGTCCTTAACCCATCAGCAGGACCAGTATCTGCTCCTTTGTGCAAGGAGGAACAGGATGAGCACTGCCAGATCCCTACAAAATGACCTCCAGCAGGGCACTGGTGTGAATGTCTCTGACCAAACAATCAGAAACAGACTTCATGAGAGTGGCCTGAGGGCCCGACGTCCTCTAGTGGGCCCTGTGCTCACTGTCCAGCACCATGGAGTCCAGTTGGCATCTGCCATAGAATACCAGAATTGGCAGGTCCACCACTGGCGCCCTGTGCTTTTCACAGATGAGAGCAGGTTCACCCTGAGCACATGTGACAATTAAATTTTGGCAAAACGGACTAGCCTGCCACATAATTTTTTCACTTTGATTTTCGGGGTGTCCTTGAATTCAACCCTTTGTAGGTAGATAATTTTTAATTTACATCAAATGATGTGGCATCCTTTCATTCCTAACATATTACCCAGGCCATATAAGTATAGATATACAACATGATTTATTTTCCCACTGAGATCTGATGTGTTTTCAAAGTGTCCCTTTAATTTTTTTTGAGCAGTGTAGTTACTAGTTCACGCAGTACAAACACACAAAAAGTGGGGACTTCCTCCAATAATTATAAGAAAGCCCTCAAAAGGTTCCTGTAGCCCTGAAAGCACCTTTTGTTTTCTAATAAAAAAAATTGTGAACTTCCTGACCTGTTTCGCAGGAATGAGATGGAACGTCACTTTCTGGAGCTACTCCAGTTCAACATCAATGTCCCAGCCAGCGTCTACGCCAAGTACTACTTTGACCTGCGCTCACTGGCTGACGACAATAACCTCAGTTTCCCTCTGGAGCCACTCAGTACCAAACGGGCCCAAAAACTAGAGGTGAGTATTTCCAGGACTGCTTTTACATTGCAATTGAAAATACAGCTGCTGAACTGATGAAGTAAATGTTGGTAGAACTTGTTATGCTGTGGCAGCTCTGCTTGTTTTGTAGTAACAGTTTGGTGCTTGTTCTGATTTTTGTAGGCCATCTCCAGGCTGTGTGAGGACAAGTACAAGGACCTGAGTAAATCGGCCATGAGAAGGTCTGTCAGCGCAGACAATCTAGTTGGTATCAAGATTGCACAGGCCGTGCTCTCTTAAGTCTGTGACAGCCATCTAACATCTGGAGCAGACTGCAAGATCTACAGGATATGATGCCACACATGTTGAGAGACATTTCCAAAGTAGATTGCATTAATATCAGCTGCTGATAAGTTTTATTACAAAAGCTTGTGTGTTCATTTTGGAGAGGAACAAAAGATTTACCATACAGTATCACTAAAATATAAAGAAATCAGTCTTTATGTGTTCATTACAAGGAACTTTGGCTAACTGCCTTTAAAGCATGGTAATATGGTGAAAAGTATGTTTTTTTTTTTTTAAATGGATGGTGGATGTCTACAGCTGGAAGGAATCAGCATGAAAGCACTACCAGAAGCCACATACATCTTTTTTTCTCTCTTTTTACATCAGCCAGTCTTTTGGGGAGTAATACCTGTCTATGACGGTCTCCTCCCACCAAGCAAACCCTCTCTCCTATATTCAAATGATGACAGACTGTCTTGGAACTACCCTGTGGTGTAGTTTTGTACATGGACAAAGAGTAGACTTTATTTTGCTTACTATGTAGGCCCCTATAGCTGTGAAATGTACAAGATTTTATTTAATTCAAATAAATTTCACTCGCTGTTTAAAAATGATGCTGCTTAAGTGGGAAAGTGTGTCATGGTGGTTTTTTTGTTCGTGAAAGATGTGAGGTCTCTCAAGGGGTTTGGAAGAAACAACCATAAAGTTGATCATTTCATTGCACTTCTAGCACAGATGTGTAGTACAGAGCCAGTTCTGACTTAGCGCCTTTTGGAAATCAGCCCACATTTCCACAGGTTTGAGAACCAAACATTGCGTAATGTAGAAGTTCAGGTAATATCTGTCAGTCATTGGTGAATTTCTTGTGGTAGTACCTTCAATAGCCACTGATGCCGGTTTTTTTGACTATTGAAACATGCAAGCATACATGGAAATACAAGCATATAAGGCAAAATCAGAGTTTGTACAGTGCTGAACAACTTGAAACTCACTATTTGGTATGACCACCTTTCTTCTTCAGCACAGCCTGAACTCTCTTAGGCAGCTTTCTTGTCATTTCTTTAAGTAGTCTTCAGGAATAGTTCTCCAGGCTTCTTGAAGGACATTCAAAGCTCTTCTTTGGATGATGCCAG
>VUQS01045807.1:0-12894 GCA_015108495.1 Heterochromis multidens
TTTTATGTAACATTTAAGACATTTTCAGACTTGCGGCTTTCACAAACTTGCAGATGTATGGCGGTCTCTTTAGGCAAGACGAGATCACAGGCTTGTCGTGTGATTGGCCAGCCCATTTCCTCATTCCTCTCCTTGACAGGCACGCTCACAGACAGATGCACAGCAGCTGTATTGCAGGATGCTGTTTTTCAGGGCGCAGTAATCTCTAAATATAAGAAATACCAGCCACATGGATGCAGCAAGGAGAAGTGATCACTTGAAGCAGACAGAATGAAAAATGGCTTTTTCCTCAGTTTGTTTTAAGATGTTATCTGTCTGCACTGTGATCAAACCAGGCTGCAATGAAAGCGTTACCTCCACAGATGTTTGAATTCACCAGTAGCCCAGGGAATAACATCCTTATCAAGAGGAGCTGTTATGTTGGCAAAAGGTAAACACCACCTGCATTCGTCTGGTTTCTGTGACTGTGTCAGTCTGACCTGCTTTATCAGGACTCACTCTGAGTGTTGTAGGTTTGGTAATGTATTTGATAAGGGCTGTTTGGTGCTTGACCTCTCATTCGAAATCCTCAGGGCTTGTGCTGTGGTGTGATAGAGCTCGAGCATGCTGCTCATAGAAGGAAACAGTCTGTGGTGAAATTTAGATTATGCTTATAATGTAAGAGTCTTTCAGAGGCGTTCATGACTGTGGAAAAGGAGCTGCTGTGACTTTCAGTGTTGCTGTTTTTTTGCCCTAGAGCTATCTTTTCAAAACATCTGCACACTGAAAATGCAGCTCTCGGGGTCTTTTTTTCCCCCCTAGTTTCTTTTTATTTTTTAACCATTTCTGAGCTGTAAAGTATGCAAGGTTATTCTTGCACATACCTCCACTGGCCTCAGGAACTGAAATAAAACCAGCAACCCTACAGCTGGTTTCCTTTGTGTATGCCTGAGCCTTTTTCTCTCCTGAACCAGTGAAGATAATTCAGCATCACTGTCTGGGATAAACTGTTATCAAGGATGCTCAGTAATTTGAGGCAGTGATGAGGCTGGGAT
Source organism: Heterochromis multidens (assembly GCA_015108495.1). Taxonomy (NCBI): domain Eukaryota; kingdom Metazoa; phylum Chordata; class Actinopteri; order Cichliformes; family Cichlidae; genus Heterochromis; species Heterochromis multidens. The sequence goes on from VUQS01045807.1 coordinate 1,035, forward strand.
GCAGGCGGAGGCCTTTAATGAGATTTGCTGGAGGTACTCTTGGTGTCGGCTCGCTGAATGTTTGTAGTTTCGCAGTGATGGCTCTCCCCTATTTTGTGCTCTTTCTGTGTGACTTTAGAGCGAGAGAACAATTGAAAGAAAAAGATACCTACCCCCTGGTATTCTGCAGCATATGGATGTTTTTTTTTCTTTTTTCCTTCACCAGGCAATCATGCACAGAATGCAGCAAAAAAAACCAGGATAAGCTGCAGAGTCTTGCTTTATACAGAAATATTTACTGTAGCTGGTTGTGGAAAGCTTAGCTGTAAATATTCCACATACAGTTATTAACTATATTTATATTTCTGGGCTTTTCACCGCTTGCATATCTAAGTAAACAAACTAGGCTGCCCATATTAATGGAAAGGTGACAAGTGACCAACCCTGCTGCGGCTAATGAGTTTGCTTTACTAAATGCAGCCAAGCTTCATCAAACAGAATTATACATCTTGCTCAGCTCTTGAGTTTGGAGGTGCATGAAAATGTTTACATATTTTACTTTCTTTTTATTCTTGCTGCAGATAATTATTGTCATTCATTGGTTCTTTTTCTGTTATTCTCCCTCTCAGGTTTCTGAATCAAGAAGAAGGAAGAGTAGATTTCTGAGGCTCAGTCTCTGGAGGAATTTCTCATGAGGGGTGGATGAAAGATGGATAAAATTGGCCTCTCTCAGCTATCTCACTCTGACCTCTGAGTAGCTATGTATTCCCTGCATCACCCAATGAGGAGGAACCCCTCCCCAGATGTGGGGCTGTCTTCTCACACAGAGTTGGATTAATAGCCAAACCTCACAAAAAAAGAATGGCATTAGCTTGTGCAGACTATGACTCATCAGAGTTCATATCAGAGTACAGGTGAGGCTCAGTCTCTAGCCAATACCTGCAGGACTCTTAAAGCGAAGTAATCAGCCTCAGATGACCTTCGCAGAAGGACAGAGTTATACCCCAGCTTTGATGAATTAATATCTATTCTACTGCCTTGTTGACAAGGTCAGCCATGGCTGCTGCTGATCCCCAGAGCAATGGTTCCTTGAAGGGACGAAGAACAGACTGAGAGAGTAAACAATGCAGCGTAACGGTGGCGGCGTGGGTGTCGGAGGCCAGCCGTGGATGTTTCGCCGCGTGCGTCTCACATGGCTCAGTTTCATGCTCTTCTTCATCCTGGTCTTCTTCCCACTTATTGCTCACTACTACCTCACTACCATTGATGAAGCTGGGGATCGTGATAAGCACATCTTTGGACCCCGACCTGGTGGTGAACTGTGCGAGGCCAAACACGTGCAGGACCTGTGCCGCATCCGCGAGTCGGTCAGTGAGGAGCTGTTGCAGCTGGAGGCAAAGAGGCAGGAGCTCAACGGGGAAATCGCCCGACTTAACCTGCGCATCGAGGCTTGCAAGCGCAGCATCGACAGCGCCAAGCAAGATCTGCTGCAGCTGAAAAATGTTATCAGCCAGACAGAGCATTCTTATAAAGAACTGATGGCCCAGAACCAGCCCAAGCTGTCGTTGCCTGTCAGGTTACTTCCTGACAAGGAGGATCCAGGGCTGCCACCACCCAAGTCTCCACGCTCCTGCCGCCTGCGCTCTTGCTTTGACTATGCGCGCTGTCCCCTTACATCTGGGTTCCCTGTATATGTCTATGACACAGACTCCTATCCATGGGGGAGTTATATTGACCCTCTGGTGAAGCAGGCTTTTGCTGCATCAGTTAAGAGCAACATTTATGTAACTAATAACCCCAGCATTGCCTGTCTGTATTTGGTACTGGTAGGGGAGCTACAGGAGTCGCCGTCCTCCCCACTGTCATCTCCTTCAGAGCTTGAGAAGCAACTGAAAGCTCTTCCTTACTGGAGGTCTGATGGACACAACCATGTACTGGTGCATCTCTCTAGAAAGTCTATGACACAAAACTTCCTGTATAATGTGAGCACAGGACGAGCAGCAGTCGCACAGTCCACTTTCCTGGAGCAGCAGTACCGTGAGGGTTTTGACCTGGTTGTGTCCCCGCTAGTTCATGCCCTCTCTGAGCCCAACTTTTTGGAGGTGCCACCTCAAGTTCCTGTGAAGAGGAAATACCTTTTCACATTCCAGGGGGAGAGGGTGGAGTCCCTGAGGAGCAGTTTACAGGAGGCACCGCCTCAGTCTTTTGAGGAGGAAATGGAAGGAGATCCACCAGCTGACTATGATGATCGCATAATCGGCACCTTAAAGGCAGTGCAGGACAGCCACTTGGACCAGGTCCTAGTGGAGTTCACCTGCAAGAACCCGAGGCCAAGTTTGCCAACAGAGTGGGCTCTTTGTGGAGAGAGAGAAGACCGACTGGAGGTGCTCAAGGCTTCGACCTTTGCCTTGGTGATTGCTGCAGGGGATGGACAGCTTGTAGTCTCAGCCGGCTTTGGGATGAGGCTATTCGAAGCTTTAGAAGTGGGGGCCATCCCAGTTGTGCTGGGGGACCACTCCCGGCTGCCTTACCACCAGTTTATCCGCTGGAGTGAAGCTGTCATTTTGGTCCCTAAGCCCCGTGTAACAGAGCTACATTTCCTCTTGAGGAGCCTATCAGACAATGACATGTTGGCTATGAGGCGGCAGGGCCGCTTTCTCTGGGAAACGTACTTTTCAACCTCAGAAAATGTTCTTAACACCATTCTGGCCAGTATAAGAACCAGCATCCAAGTTCCTGCTGCACCCATCAAAGAAGAGCCAGTTCATGAGATTCCTCACAAAGCCGGGAAGCTGGCCGGGACTGATGCCAACCTAGCCGACAATGGTGATCTGGATTTAGGTCCCGTTGAGACAGAGCCTCCCTATGCCTCTCCACGCTTTCTCCGCAACTTCACATACACAGCGGCAGACACCTACAGAGCATGGAACCGGGCCCCAGGGCCCTTCCACCTGTTTCCTCACACTCCTCTTGACCCGGTGCTACCCTCTGAAGCCAAATTCCTTGGCTCAGGTACTGGTTTCAGGCCTATTGGTGGAGGTACAGGAGGTTCTGGGAAGGAGTTTCAGGCCGCTCTGGGTGGGAACGTACCCCGAGAACAGTTCACTGTAGTCATGCTGACTTATGAGAGGGAGGAGGTGCTGATGAACTCTCTGGAAAGGCTGAATGGACTACCATACCTTAACAAGGTAGTGGTGGTGTGGAATTCTCCCAAGCCTCCTTCAGATGACCTGCTGTGGCCAGACATTGGCCTGCCCATTGTGGTGAGTGTAGAGAAATCCTTTCATTCAATGAACGTGCAAAGATTTATCTGAATAGCATTGTTTATTTATTTTTTTTATAGTAAGGAATACATCTCCTGCTCATCCTTTCTCTCTGAAATGCAAAAAGGTAACCTGCAATGTTTGATGTGTCAGATGAAAAGTTTCTTCGAGTACATCAGGATCAGTCTCTTTGAAAGTCTGTTGGAGTCCATACAAATTACCAGCAGCTTTACTAAAAGGATTGAAGAAGCTTGACATCCATGAATAATAAAATTTGTGCCTTTTGAACTAAGGATGAAAAATCAAATATTCATGTGGTTCACATCTACACCATTAGGTTGTCACACTGACTTTCTTCACATGTGGTGAGTTGATAGGGAGGTACTAAAGAATTTGGTGCTTCCAGACTGAAACTGAGACTGATATTCGCCATCTTTGTCAGTGAAGTGCTGGAGTATTTCAATTATTAAATTGGTTAAATTAATAATTAAATGAACCAATTAATGCTTCAAGTACCCTACCAAGCAAAAATTAACCTCTCAGATGTGAAGATTTGCTGTTTTTTCTGTTCTGTTTGTCACTGTAAACCACATCTCTACCAGCTTTGTGAGTGCTGGTAGCACAAAACAAGATACTGGAAAATACAGCCTTGGTCAGTTTTTTTTTTTTTCTTACAAATTGTAGATAACGATTAAGCAATATATTTGACTAGAGCATCATTTTAGTTGCCTATACTAATATGTAGTGAGCAGAACTGCTATGTATACACTGCTCAACCAAAAAAAAGTCTCACCGTGGCATCATTTCGATGAGCTTATGCAATGTCATAGCATTTCTTTCTGTCCAGCGCTGCATTAATTTTTCTCCAAGATCTTGTATTGATGATGGGAGAGTCGGACCACTGCGTAAAGTCTTCTCCAGCACATCCCAAAGATTCTCATTGAAGTTAAGGTCTGGACTTTCTGGGGGCTAATCTATGTGTGAAAATGCCACATGCTCCCTGAACCACTCTTTCACAATTTGAGCCCGGTGAATCCTGGCATTGTCATCTTGGAATACCTATTTAGTACCTTACTACCCAGGTAGTAAGCTGACCTAATTTTTTTGATCGTAACACTGCCCTCACAGGGTTATAAGGTAGGCACTAGGCATGATGGGTGCATCACTTCATTCACCTCTCTTCTTACCCTGATGCTCCCATCACTCTGGAACAAGGTAGATATTGACTTATGAGACCACATGACCTTTTCCTATTGTTTCAGAGTCCAGTCTTTATGCTTCTAGGCAAATTGAGGCCTTTTTTCCCCATTTAGCCTCACTCTGGTTTTCTTAAGACTGCACAGCTCTTCAGTTCCAGTCACTCGAGTTCTCTTTGCTTTGTGGATGCTCTTACTTTCACTATTAAACACAGACGTGAGTTCTACTGTCAATTTTTTTAAGATTTGATTTCACCAAATATTTGAGTAATCTCCAATCATGATCACTAAAGATTTCTATTTCTGATCGCATTTCTTCATCGAAGATGATGTTTCACCGCTATCCCTCTGGGTTTTAATAATGCATTAGAGAGTTCTTAACCCAGTTTTAGTAGTTTCAGTGATCTTCTTCTTTTCTTTGCTTGATGCAGGCCAGTAATTTGACCCCTCTGAACAGAGTAACATCTTTTCCACGACCACAGGATACATCTTCTGACTTGTTTTAGAAATGAGAAGATTCTCAGTGCAAGTCAGGGTGCAAGACGGAGCTCCTGTGCTGATCAAACTGTGTGATGACGTTATTTCTAAATGACCTCAAACATATTGTTCTGCATTATATTCTTAAAAAAAAAGTTTTCATATGGCACATACCAAACAGTATACAATGGATTCCAATATGCCTCTGTCATCAGCTAATACGGGCTGACTGATATGGACTTGGACTCTGCTAACTGGTGTTGAAAATGCTTGTATTTTGCAGCCCTATTAGAATAAGGTGCCCCTAAAGTTCTTATGAAAACTTATAAAGCACTGCACTTGTTTTACTTAACCTAACAGCGATTTGCAGTAAGATACTGGAAACAGACTTTTAGAAACATTTACTACATAAGCACAGAATACACAGTATGAAGCATTAACTCAAACATATTCTCATCTAGACTCTTACTTCTACTCTAAAAAGTGCCTGTTATTAAAGCTCTTGCTACCTCTCCTCTCCTGCCTGCAGGTGGTCCGCACAGAAAAGAACAGCCTCAACAACCGCTTCCTACCCTGGGATGCCGTGGAAACCGAGGCCATCCTGTCTATCGATGATGACGCTCACCTTCGCCACGATGAGATCATGTTTGGGTTCAGGTCAGTGATAGTGAAGAAAAATGTTTTTGGTATCACCTGGTGCACATTAGTCATTACATTTGGTATTTCACTGTGTTAATTAAAAACATAAACCCATCTTGGAAAAGTTGTTGCAACACTGAAGACAAAAAGTTGATTTAATTAGACTTTTGTGGCAAAGATCAACAGAAAAAAAATCCTATTAATTCTAATGTGAAAACAGAGCTCTACAAAGGGAACTCAGTTAATTACAAACACAAACAAAGCACAATACTTGTTTAATTATTTGCATTTTTATTGGTGTTGTTTTGGCTTGCAAGTCATTAACTGAAAAATAAATTCATAGATAAAGTAAAGATAATAAGTTGTGCCCAAAGCTTTTCTCAGGAAGAGCGCTTGTGAAGAAAACTGAACACACACATGGAGTTAAATAGAAGGAAAAGTCTCATCTCCCATAGGAAGTGAAAATGTCCAAAATAATGCAAAAGCATCACATTCCTCAAAAACACTGGATCTGACAGAGAGACCGAACCTCCCGCTAGAGACTAAAGCATAGAAAATAAAAGGGAAATGTGCTGTCAGCGTCTTGCCCATATAGCACTCAGATGAGTTGAATATGAAGGCCGTGCTTAAACCAATTAAATGATCGAGCACGCTGTTAAGTTATTTTGGTTTACAACCTCTCCCCCTCTGTCAGACTTGTCTACGACTGTGCTGCAGCAGCTTGTCGAGGCAGGCAAAAACTAGCTCGCTGAGCATGAGTACACCGGGGTCATTTGTCATAAATTATCTCAAACTCCCCCAGAATTACGCAGGAATGTTTCCCCATATCCACTTTTGCCAAAGAGGAGAAACCATTCAGCAGCTGAGTGTGTTAGACATTTTAAGTGGTCTCACACGAACTCATTTGAGACTTTAATTTGCTCTTTGAGATTTCTTAACTCGGAGTTCAAGTTTCAAGCATCCAATTTGATATATTGAAATACTTCTTGTGCACATTCCTGCAGTGAATATTAAAAAAAACAGCTATATACTAATGGAAAAGAAAATAATTAATGCTTGGTCACATTGCTTACTTGGCTAACATGTTGAAACAGATGGATTTGAAATGGCAGCATATGCACAGACACTTGAAATCCAAACACAAAAATCCATGACTAACTCTTAAATAAAAGGAAATCATCACAGGGTGTCTACATGTTGCCTAAAAAGTCTTGAAATGTGTCAAATGCTTATTTATAAATAAAAGGCATTAAAATATTTAATGAAATTCACTTTGGATGGATCTTGGTCACAAATTTCCAGCACACAATGTCACTATTTTTGCACCCTCAACACATTTAGATCACTCAGTGCGACTGCATAGTTAATGCCGTGCTTTTGAGTTTACTGACTAACTAGGGGTGCACCGATATAATGGCCAGATATTAATATTGGAAGATTTTTTTCCCCTGTTGTGTGATAAAAGCAAATCGGGTGGCATTTATTGGTGTAGGTGGCTGAATTTTGTAAAATGTTACAAAATATTATTAAGAGCTAAAAAGAGTTTAAAAATTAAATGACCAGTTTTAGATTAAAGATTTCTTCTGAAATAAATAACAATAAACAAAATGAATTTAAAGAAAAAATATGAGAATTGGCCAAATGGTTGCTTTATCGGCCCAGAATTTTGCAATCCACGCATCCCTAAGACAAAGACAGATTTTCACACGTAAAAACAGGTAATAGTATGTTAATAAGATACATTTGCTAACTTAATTGTTGTAGCTTATGCCTAAAAACCTTCTTAAAAATGCAAAAATCTTCTATCCTCAGGCCCAGTGTTTACTTCTAAAGAGGATATTTCACTTTTGATTTGTACACTGCTCAAAGAAATTAAGTGAACACTCGATCATCACAGTGGAACACAAAGTCAGTTAAACTTCAGGGATAACAATCTGTCCAGTTATGAAACATAAACCAGAACTGGCAGGTCCGCCAATGGCATCCGTTCTCTTGACAAATGAGAGGAGGATCACACCGAGCACATGTGACAGGCGTGATGGAGTCTGGAGACGCCGTGACAAACGTTATGATGCCTGCAACATCATCTTTGAAGAGAGTGGGAGCAGTGGCAGACCTGCCACTCGTGGTTTTCTCTGGCAAACACCAGTGGAGCTGCACAGTGCTGGTCTGTGAGCACAGGTCCCACGAAAGAACGTCAGGCCCTCATGCCACCCTTTCTGATTCAGAAAGTTTGGTCAGAACCTGAATAGCCCGCTAGATGTCATTTTAGTTTCTCCTCGCACAAGAGATGTTTTCAGATATGGTCCAGTTGCTGAGTTGATACCCTTCTACAGCCCTGTCCAGCTCTCCTCGTGTAGTGGCTCATCTTCTGGTGTCTCCTCCACATTTTTGAGATTGTGCAAGCCTTCTTGTCATGGCAGAGAAATATCAGTCAGGAGGAATAAGGAGAGACCAATGGTCTGTGGCCACCACCTGCAAAACCATTCCTTTTTTGGGGGTTGTCTTGTTCTCTCTACAGTGCAGATGAAATGTCGTCACAAAGGTTTATGCTTGATAAGCCTGAAGTTTAACAGACGTTGTTTTACACTGTGATGATCAAGTGTTTCCTTATTTTTTTAAGCAGTGTATTTCCATTGCTAGTTTAGTCTTAAATTACATTTAAAGTGGTTTATGAGGGTCTCAAAAAGGCTGCTTATACATGTCAGCTATTACTGAAAGTTAAATGTAGGTGGAATCAGTAGGTAAAAGGATAAAGAACAGTACACTAATTTTTGATGTGTTCAGAAAAATAGCATTACATTTGGTTCCAGTTTTAAAGGTTTCCATTAGTGGTGTGCATGTTGAGAGTCTGTGAGACCAAGCTCCTGGGTGTAATCTTAGACAGTAAATTATCCTGGACAGAAAATATCAATAAGATAGCTGCTAAGGTGGTAAATGGTATTTCTGTAGTTAAAAGATGTGTAAAGTTTTTGCCACCAAAGTCAATCAGACAATGAATCCTGGCTTTGATATTGTGTCATCTTGATTGCTTAGTACTATGGTCTAGTGGCACAATGGATCTGATTAAAGAATCGCAAGTGGTACAAAATAGAGCAGCATGCGTTGTCTTTTGTATTTGTATTTATGATAAATATTATTGTTACAAAGACTCCAGTTATTTTATTATTTACAAAAATTTACATTTCAGTGTAGACATGATTATTCTATCAGACAGCCCACAGGAGGACAATTTTTATTACCCTTAGCAAGAACCAATTTAGTTAAAAGAACACATTTATACAGGGCTGTGAAGGAATTGAATTCATTGCCAAAACAGATAATACAAGAAACCAGTAAAACTGGATTTAAAAACCTATTAAGAAAATATTTATTTGCCATGACATTTTACTACAGGTAGAAATTGTTAATATGAATTGATTGTGTGATTGATTGGGTTAGTGTGTGTGTGTGTGTGTGTGTGTGTGTGTGTATGTGTGTGTGCTGTAGTAATAGATGTTTAATTAAAATTTTATGTTTTATTATGTAGTGTATCACAGTGCTTACCCTGATAAGGGACACAGTTTGTGTTGTAAGCCACTGTTTTGTTTGTGTGTGTGTGTGTGTGTGTGTTTTCTTTTGTTATATGTCTATGTGTAGGTTCTTATAGTGCACTGTCAAAGATTTGTGACCCCAGGAAGAATAGCTGCTGTATTGCTGCAGCTAATGGCAATCTTAATAAACTAAACTCTACCTGTAGACACCCTGTGTTAATTCTGTTGGTCTTAATCAACTGATTCAAATTGGAATATTTTGTTGACTGTTTTGTGGTGTCTCAGAGTGTGGCGTGAGGCTAGAGATCGCATCGTGGGTTTTCCTGGGAGGTATCATGCGTGGGATGTCAACCATCAGTCCTGGCTCTACAACTCCAACTACTCTTGTGAGCTCTCCATGGTCCTGACAGGAGCTGCCTTCTTCCATAAGGTCAGGAAAAAAAACAAAAAACTACTACACCCTGGTAAGTTCACATCTGGTTGTGTTGTAGCCATATCATTTACATGGTCCCCCTTGTCTTTGTGTTTTTGTAGTACTATGCGTACCTGTACTCCTATGTGATGCCCCAAGCCATTAGGGATATGGTGGACGAGTATATAAACTGTGAGGACATCGCCATGAACTTCCTGGTCTCTCACATCACCCGCAAACCACCCATCAAGGTCAGTGACAGAGTATGCAGTCTGGCTCTGGAGGCTTTGCACCTCCCTCAGGACGTGGGTATTTATATTTCTGCCCGCTTAGCCTTGCCATTACTCAAACTGGCATATCCAATATTCCACACAAATTATACTTTTTAAAAACACAAGATCGAATCTGTGTGTTACGGCCGATTTTTCTCCTGGATTTTTATTGGAAGGACATTTATTACCGGAGAGCACGCTTATGGCTAGACAAATAATTATAGCAATCAAGCTGGGGAAGCTGTTAGAACAGAAATGTCATTGCAGCCCTCACTTTAAGTTCTTTTTGATTTAGTGGGGTGTTAATATTCAGGGGCGTTTCAGAGGGGAATTAAGGACGTCTTTGATGGAGTGTGTTGCATGACAGCATTTTGCTGCTAGGAATAAGTCTTGTGAATAATGAATTTGGGGCAACTTTGAACGTGGAGTCCTAAGTGAAGAGGGAATATATTTTTCCTTAAAATAAGACAAATAAAGAAGAAAATAAATAGCTTTTTCTGTACCACTGGTGAGGAATTGACAATATCTTTTGTAGTTTTTTAGGTTCTTTCTCCTCATTCTCCTGCATGGCAAACATTCAGCCTACATTAATAAAAACAGCTGGTAGATTTTGCTATGGTTTGTTGTCAGATCCAGTAGCTTGTTACAATCTAGCTGATTAAGCTAAAGTTGGCACCAACTGTTTGTTTGTAATGTTTCCAGCTAACCTGTTAAAAAACAAAATAGAATAAACAGGGTTGCCATTGATGGCTTGAGAAATTATACAGTGCTAAAGGACTGAGACTAAAGATGAACATATCTGTCAGAAACTGGAGGAGACGGGGATCGATCCACCAGCCTTCCAATTAGTAGAGGACCCACTCTACACCAGTAAGAAGGCAGGTTTGTTACTTACTAATCTAGTAGAAATAACGCCATGAATGTCGCTTTCCTTGACTCTCAAGTGGACTTACAAATTTTTTTTTTTTTTTTTTTTTTTTCCCTCTTTTTCTCTTTTCTTTTTTTTTTTTTTGTAATGCCTTAATTATTATTTTAGTTTTTTTCCTTTATTTTCTGTTGTATTCTTTTTTTTTCTTTATTGTTCCAAAAGGTTTGCATCTCTTTATAGTGCCCTGTTTGTGAGCCTTTGCAATGTACAAACAATCCACTTTGGCAAGAGGATAAGCAGCTTCAATAGACATCTGAATGTTTCAAAGTCTTTGTAGTCATCCTACAACAGGTTTAACCAATAAAAGCAAATGAATTTATTACAAAAGAGGCAGACATGTGTGGAAGCATGTCTCTGTCCTTTGATCTTACATGTGAATAATTAATAACATCCCACTGCTGTTACAAGCTGTTACATGCCAGCAAACATTCAGGTGTCACTGAACTGCCCGGTGACTTTGTGCCACTGTGGTAACTGTAGGGGTCAAAAGGCAAGAGGCTAGGGCAAATAGGGGAGCCCACTAATGCTGAGGGCAAGAAAGGTTCACTCAATTCCAACAGCATTTGAGCTGTGACTTTAGCGAGTAGCATTTGTAGATCAGTCAGGTAGACATACAGTGAATCTGGAAAGTATTTAGTGCTTCACTTGTTCCACATTTTGTCATGTTACAGCCTTATTCCAAAATTAATTCAATTCATTTTCACCTCAAAATTCTACACACAATACCCCATAATGACAAAATGAAAAATGATTGCTTGAAATTCCTGCAAATTTATTACAAATAAAAAACAAAAATATAACATGTACATAAGTATTCACAGCCTTTGCTCAATACTTTGTTGAAGGACCTTTGGCAGCAATTATAGCCTCAAGTCTTTTTGAGTATGATGCTACAAGCTTGGCACACCTATTTTTGGGCAGTATTCAAGTAAGTGTTCACAGCCTTTGCCATGACACTCAAAACTGAGCTCAGGTGCATCCTGTTTCCACTGATCATCTGTCAGATGTTTCTGCAACTTGACTGGAGTCCACCTGTGATAAATTCAGTTGATTGGACATGATTTGGAAAGGCACACACCTGTCTGTATAAGGTCCCATAGTTGACAGTGCATGTCAGAGCACAAACCAAGCCATGAAGTCCAAGGAATTGTCTGTAGACCT